>JAVJIF010012754.1:0-65410 GCA_038442645.1 Agave tequilana | reverse complement strand
TCGGCCGAGATATCGTCCGATTTCTCCTTTTTTGACTGCTGCCGATGCGATATGGGAAAATCGTTTGTCACATCATTTGCAGCAAAAAACGGCCGATATTTGAAATATTAGCCGATAAGTCGCCCGATATTGGCTGATAAATCGCCCGATATCGGCCGGTAAATCGCCCGATATGAAATCTTATTTATTGCACGACTGTGTGTAAATGTACATTATTTTTTTTACTGTCTTTGCATGCATATTACATCATTTTTATTAGGTAGATGATATCTATAACACTAAACTAACTTTTAGTTATCAATATTTCATTATATATAGTGTCTGATATGAACGTCCGATATGCGCGCATATCCCCGATATCTTCCCCGATATCCGATATCCGATATGAAAAGCCCCTATCCGATACGATCCCGATATCCGATATTTAGAACCTTGAGAAGATGACAGACGGACGTACAACTTCTCTTAAGGAGTCATGGGAAAAAATCTCCTCCCTTCGCTCGTCGGTTTTGATAAATATAAATTTGAAACTGATTTTGAGAGAGATGTGTAGGGAAGTTCACTAGAAGGAGCATGTATAACAGTATAAGCTCTTAAAGTAAACCGTATGTAGAAGACAACAATTGGGGCTATAAGCTCATAAAGTAAACCGTATGTAGAAGACAACAATTGGGCTGTATTGATGCAAAAGAATCTTTCTGCAGAAGTTTAGTTTAATAGATTGTACAAGAATGTTATGTAAACAGTGCATTTTAGAGGATCTATGTAAAAGTAAATAGTGGTCTGTCCAAAATTTTTCTTCCGTGCTTGACCGTAATCTTTTCTTATTTCTTCATAACTTAGACAATGTTGTGACGGAATGTAGTGTGCTGATCATGGTTGAAACAGTTAGGAATCTTTTCACAGAAGTAGAAGTGAAATATAATCTGTTGAGTAACTATATATTGTGAAACTGGTACTATTGCAAAGTTACAATTTTTTTCCTTCAAATATACTTTGGCTAATTTTTTTGAATGCTGCAGAAACTCAATTGATCTTGAATCAATTAGGAAGGCTGCAGATGCTGAAACAGATTCTAGAAAACAAGTCCGTAAATCATTTTACACAAATGTATCTAGTGCATACATGGAAGACATCCAGAATTTGGTTGTACCTAAAATTGGATTTGATTTCGAGTCAGAGAAAGAGCATTACCTTGTGAAGGTACTACCATAAGATGAGACTTCATTTCATCACACTTTTTAGTTAACTGTTTGTAGAGATCAGTTTCTTCTGGCTTACAGAAACTACCTCAATAACTGTCTTGGAGATTTATGCTTTTATTTGTGAGTCAGATATCTGACAAAACCCAACCAGATTCAACTGTGTTATGCAAGTGTACATTTCCAAATGATGGTGCTGCGCTTGAAATTATCAAGGCAAGATTTCTGACTTTCTATTGTTATAGTCTGACATTTTCCATGATACCATTCAAATTTCCTCTATGAATCATATTTTGTTTCTTTATACATTATACTAGTAATTTTTGTAATTACATATTAGATAGTAACCCACGATCTCTCAAGCCGTAAAAGATGATGGATGGTTGTAACCATGGTTTCAAATATCGGCCAATTCTAATATCGATACGATATTAACCTTATAATATTGGCCGATATTGGGGCTGATATTGCCTATACGGACGGCTGATATTGTTGAAATTGGTATTAAATCATGGTTGTAACACATTTGGGTGTCCCATAATAGAGCACAATCAAGGAAAAAGAACTGGCATAGCGTTACCTAAACATGGGGTTTATGCTGTTCATGTTGATGCCATTTTGTATTTCTGAGACATTTTAAATATTGTTGCACAGTTCTTAGTCATAAATATATTTATGAGCATAGTGTGTCTTTGCTCAGCAACAATGTTTGATGTGCTTATAAGTATTAGTTCAGAGTCAAGAACCTTGGCTTGTGTTGAGGATGTATAAAACAATCTTCATGGTAAGTCTGAAGAGATTCATTGGCAACTGGTCCTAACGGCTTATGCACCCATTCTACTAGCTTTAAAGATTCACCTTAAGATGCTTATTTATGCACTACTCTTGTTGTAACTGATAAATCTATTATCCAATACATGCTCTTTGTGAAGTTCTGTTTAGCGAAGAGTAGAATAATTTGTTCCTATGGAGAGAAGAAAGTAATACTGGATGATATTCAGTGTTGAAATCATGCTTACATGATTTTGTTTTAAATCTTTTATGTCATAAATATATATTTAAGTTGTAGCTAGCATTTGCTTTGTATTCCAACTCTAAGGGATAACTCAGCATCTCATTCTCCATAGAAATGGATTCACCTTCTCTTCCATTCTCTCCGCTTCCCGCACCATTGTACCTCAGCTGGTTCCTTGTCCAGCTACATGGGCCTCCAAGGAGGACAAAAAAGCTTCATACTCCGTAGTCACTTTTCCGTAGTCGAGATATAAGGAACCTATATTTCTATGTCTTAGTTTCAGATATTCTTTTATGTTCATATGGACAAGAGGACTGATAAGGTTTGTTTGGCGGGCTGGGGCCAATGGAACATTGAATCTGAAAAGACATTTTTCTGTTCAATTGCTTGAAAAAAACATCAGAATGTATAATTTTAAACTAAGAAAAGAGCTGATTCTTGAACATGTTTAAAATCAGATCTTATCATCGCAAAGTTTAATCAATGGTTTAAATTCTCGGTATTGGTATTTTTATTGGCCAATGTTTTTTAGTATCAATATTGGCCATCAATATCCCAATACTATAAGGTTAATATCACATTAGATACCTCAAAACCCAGTACAATATTGGAAATATAAATAAGAATCGTCCGATATTTGTGCTAGCATTTTGGGTGCCTCATATTTATTGGAGAAGAATTCAGGTTTAAGTGCAGAAGTTGCAAGCTTCAGAAATCAAGAAAGGACATGTGTGCACAGTATATGCACAAGCTAGTCGACTAATAATCATGAGTAGTCAACTAATGAAGACAAAACGACTAATGACATCTCAGTGGTCGACTGATGTGGCACAACAGAGAGTGGGTATATCTCATTAGTCGACTATATAGTCGATTAATAAGCAAGATTAATCTAATAAGTTGGACTAGTCGACTAATTGTCGTGCTGTCAGTTTTTTTTACGGATCTGATTGCTGTTTGAGTTTTACTCAAGTTTCCTATTCTTTTGAGGTGGTGCTGGTCCTATTGATGGAGTTTGTGTTAGAGTAGGATGATCTTAAGAGCATCATACCCCTTGGGATGGCCTTTAAAAAAAGTCAAGAAAGTCAAGGAGAAATCCAGTTTCCACTATTGAGACTTGTGTGAGAGAATTCTTGTAACTCTTGTTAATTTTTTTTCTGTTTTCAATGTAATTTCTCTCCTCCTCTTGGACGTAGGCACACTTGCTGAACCAATCTGGCGTTCTTGTGTTTTGTGGTGATTAGTCTTTATAGCTTGCTAGTGGTAGATTGCTTCCACGCTTTCGTTGATGAGCCCAATTAGGGGCCGTTTGTTTCGCGTAAAACTCTGTAATTCGTAAATGACTTACTACCCAGTTACAACTACAGCGTTTGTTTGGACCCTAATTCGTAAAAGACTTACGTAACTCAACTAATACTCACTTGCAACCCAGTTACCACTCACTTACAGCTCAGTTACAGTTAATTTTGTGGTCATACAAATTTGTATTATTTTTTAATATTAATATTAAATTTTTTTAATATTTAACTTTTTTAATATTTATTTGCAGTATTAAAACTTTTAAAATCACCAAATAGTTAATTTTGTGGTCAACTTTTTCACTTACGACTTATACATTACGACAACCAAACACCGTAAAATACAATACACTTTCCCACTTTACAATTTTATATTACCAATCAAACACCGTAAAATTTACATACATGTAACTCATTTATAATTGTAAAAGATTTTATCAATTACAACTACGAATTACGGCCAGTTACGACAACCAAACAGGCCCTTAATGTTTCTCTCTTGTTACGTCGAGTATTTTCACAACGATTGGTATTAGAGTGATAGCTAGGAAGACGACCATAACCAAGTTTAAGGTAGAGAAATTCAACGGAAAGTCTTACTTCTTATTGTGAAAGATGTGAGTAACGACCTTGCTCGTGAAGGAGGGTACTTACAAGACCCTGCTTGGTGTTAAGAAGAAGCCATCAAAGATGAAAGATGATGAGTGGAACGACATCAACTTCCGCGCAAAGATGATGATTATACTATGCCTATCAGATGAGGTTCTCTACAACTCATCAACGAGGAGATAACTGATGGACTTTGGTGTAGGCTGGAGAGCCTTTACATGACGAAAAATTTGTCGAACAAGCTCTTCATGAAGAAGCAATTATATAGCTTTCGGATGAAAGAATGTACGCCTATTCTATAGCATCTAAATGCTTTCAATGGAATTTTGAGTGACTTGTTGGCTCTGGAGTTAAGCTAGAAGAAGAAGATAAAGCTCTTCTATTATTCTCTTTTCTTCCATCAAGTTATGACCACTTGGCGATCATCATCATGTATGATAAGGAGACCTTAGAGTTGAAAGATATCAGACAGATGTTATAGAACAACGAGCTGATGAAGAAGATAGATTCCACATAAGAGGCCTCACGACTCGTTGTCAAGGGCCAGAGGAGAGATCAAAGAGTAAAAGACGCAAAAGGGATCTAGATGCTTCTAACAGTAATGCTTACTGCTAGTGCAGGAAACTAGGACATATCAGGAAAAATTGTATGAAATACAAGGATATGCTGAAGAAAGGCGGTAAAGATTATGATGGGGCTAGTACTAGGGAAAAGTCAGAATAAGCTAGTGTTGTTAAAGAATCAGATGAGAATCCATATAATGTCTTGACAACTCAGTCAGGAAGGAGAAAGTACTCAGATACTTTGTTACTTGACTCGAGGTGCACGTACCACATGTGCCAAAAAAAGGTGTGGTTCAGTACATACAAGCCTTTCGATGGAGGCTCTATCCTGATGGATAACGATGCTGTGTGCAAGACAGTTGGCATTGGCAACATCCGTATGAGGATATTTGATAGATAGGTTCGAACCCTCACAAATGTGCGTCACGTTCAGGATCTTAGGAAGAATCTTCTCTCATTGGGAGTTTTGAAAGCTCAAGGGTGCAAGTTCTCAGGTGCAGAGAGGATATCAAAGTTATCAAGAGCTCTATGACGATTCTCAAAGGAGAATGAACTACGAACTTGTACAAAATGATTGAAAGCGTTATTGTCGGTGATGCTTCAGTAGCAACAGAAAAGGAGGAGACTACAAGACTTTGGCACACACGTCTTGGACACATGAGCGAGCGAGGTCTTCAAGCCCACATAACAAAGGTGCTCTATCAAGTATTAAATATTGCAAACTCTGTCTTTGTAAATTTTATATCATTTATAGACAATGAAGAATAGCTTTTTATACATCACAACATAAGACAAAGGACTTACTGGATCTCATACACACAAATGTGTAGGGAACCTTCACCAGCAACATCCATTGGGGGTGCTAGGTACTATGTCACGTTCATAGATGACTTCTTCAGGAGAGTTTGAGTATACTTCTTGAAGCAGAAATCTGAGGTATTTCAGAAGTTCAAGGTGTGAAAAACTATGAGGGAGAATCAGAATGGACGAAAGGTGAAAGTTTTGAGGCTCGATAATGGAGGCGAGTATACCTCTGCAGAGTTCAAAGCTTACTTGGCAGGTGAAGACATAGAACACCAACTAAGTATTTTAGTGTGATCAGAGCAGAATGAAGTAGCATAGTGCATGAATCAGACATTTATAGAGCATGCCTGCAATATCATGTTACATGCTAACATGTCAAAAGGATTTTGGGCAGAGGCGGTAGAGTCATGCATGCTATCTGGTAAACAGGTCACAATCTGCAGCCGTTGATCTTCAAATTTAGAGGAGATATGGTGTGGAGAGTCTGTGGATTATTCAGCCTTACGGATTTTTGATTGCCCGGTGTATAGTTTGGTTAATAGTCAGAAAAGGAACAAACTGGAGTTTAATTCTAATAAATGCAATTATCGGACTCACCAAAGGATTCAAGAGTTTTAGACTTTGCAATCTGGAGACAAAGAGCGCTTTTACCAACAGAGATGTGATATTTGATGAAAAATCAATATTGCAAGAAAGATCAGAGACGGAGAATAAAACACAAGGTGGAGCTTCAAACAGTTCAGCAGACACTTTGGTAAATGGGATTGAGTTCTCAGATAGCCCTAAAAGGCTTGATGGTCAGACAATGGCTCCTCAGATTCAGATGGAGACGAGTAGGAAGCTACTCAGGAGCAACCTAATCCGTTGAGGCGATCAGTCAGGATTTCAGTGCCACCAACAAGATATAGTTGGAAAGATGATCATATTTCATTCGCATTAGTAACAAAAATAAGAGATCCTACTAGTTATAAAGAGGTGTTCGAGGTAGATGACCACGACAAGTGGATTACAGCCATGAAATAGAAGATGAAATCTTTGAACAGAAATCAAACATGAGAATTGGTCAATCTTTTAAATGACTCCAAGACAATATATTGCAGATGGATCTTTCGCAAGAAGAACAATGAGCAATGCAAGGCAATGTTGGTTGCAAAAAGATATGCTCAGAAGGAGGGTATTGACTATAATAAGATCTCTCATTAGTCAAGCATACGTATGTTCAGATGTTCCGGTGATAGTAGCTCAGTTTGATTTAGAGTTGGAGCAGTTGGATGTCAGAACATTATTTCTGTACGGTGAACTGAAAGAGAAGATATACATGAAGCAACCTAAAGTATATTCAAGAATGTCATGAAAATAATGTGTGTCTTCTCAAAAAATCCCTCTATGCACTTAAGCAGTCTCTTAGGCAGTGATACAAACGGTTTGACTTTTTTATGATCATGGCCAGATACAACTGTGTAAGTATAACAGTTGTGTCTACTTCAAGCAGTGTAATAATGATCCGACATATTTGCTATTGTATGTGGATGATATGTTGATTGCTGCGAGAAATAATACACATATTCAAAAGCTTAAAGCTCAATTAAAGAGAGAATTCGACATGAAAGATTTGATAGAAGTCAAGAAGGTCTTAGGTATGAAGATTACTCGAGACAGAGGTTCAGACAGACTTTAGTATGTCAGGGGAACTCATTCTCAAAGTGTTGGAAATATTCAATATAGCAGAAGCAAGACCGGTCACTACTTTTTTGGCAGATTACTTTAAATTATCCTCCAAGCAGTGTTCACAATCACTGAAAAAGGAGGAGATGTCTGAGTACCATATGCTAGTTCGGTGGGATCACTCATGTATGTTATGGTCTGCACTAGGCCTGACTTAGCTTATGCAGTTAGTATAGTAAGTCGATTCATGTCAAATTTAGAAAAGTAATATTGAAAAGCAGTGAAGGTGCTACAATATCTATAAGGAACTGTGAGACTAGGCTTGGTGTTTTAGAGATTGAAAATGGGAAAGCCTAGGGTATTACAACGCTCTGTTGATGCAGATTATACAGGAGATCTTGATTAGCGAAAATCTACGACGGAATATGTGTTCACGGTAGTTGAGTGCGTCATTAGTTGGAAGGCAGAGTTGCAAGATACTGTTGTTCTTTCAATGACATGCAGAGTACATGACTGCAGTTGAGGCATCAAATGAAGTTTTGTGGTTGAGAGGATTAGTCGAGACTTTCGGCATCATACAGAATTCAGTTCAGGTTCATTGCGACAGCCAGAGTGCTATTTATCTTTCTAAGGATCACATGTATCACAAGTGAACGAAGGACATTGATGTGAGGTATCACAAGATACGTTAGTGGATTGTAAATGATAAGGTGATTGGCATGGTGAAGATCAGTATAAGAAAGATCCAGCAGACATGATGACGAAGACCATCCCGGTGGAGAAGTTCAGTGCATCTCTGAACTTCACAAGGTTTATTAAAAGTAAGGTGGAGAATGAACTCTTGGAAGGGAACCATGTGAAGTCACAAAAAGGGGGAGAAAGCATTGTTAAGGAAGTGGACGCCAATTTCTACAAGGACTCAATGAATATGAGTCGAGGTGGAGTTTGTTAGACTTTTGGGTGCCTCATGTTCATTGAAAAAGTATTCAGTTTCTGGTGGAGGTGTTACAAACTTTAAAAATCAAGAACAGACTGGTGTGCACAGTTTGTCAACAGGCTAGTCGACTACTAATCATGGTTAGTTAACTAATGAAGACTAGCCGACTAATGGCATATCAGGAGTACACTGATGTGGCTCTTGTAAATATTTGCCGAAAAATATTTAATAGGGTTTGGAACAGGGTACAAATGTCATAAGATTGGTAATCATGGGTTTTCTTTCTTATTTTGCAGATTGAACTGAACCAGGTTCGCCATCTGGTTGTTGATATTTCTTGCCCTTACAAGGATCTAGACTTGAGATTGATGCTTCTTACCAAAAGGATAATTAAATCTTTGGATGTAAGTTTCTGATACCATGAACTGAAATTTATGACAGGCATGATATTTTATGAGAAAGTAGGATCTAAAAGCAAGCTATTTTGTTGCAGGAGGAGAAGAATGAGGCCATAAACCAACTAGTAAAGTCTGCTGTAATAGATTCAGACGTGAAAGGGGGGCTGAGATGGCCCCTTGGCAAGGATTCTGTAGCAGACAGGTTTAGCATAGCTGGATTCTGGCACACCAAATACAAAGCTTTTAAAAGTCAGACGGCAAAGATTAAACTGAGACATGCTGATCGATTTGATCACAGAAATTCAACAGGTGAAGTCTCTTCTGAAGTTTACCTGAAGCTGACTGGAATATCCAAGCACTTGAGGGTGAGTTGGCTTCTAATCAGAAGTTTACTTAAAATCATAAGATACTGTATTTATTTTCGGTTTTACATTCTGATAAGCTATGTGCTGAATTTGAATATGTTTCTTTTGGCTTAATAAAGCCTCTTAGGGATAAATGTAGCTCCCGATAGCAAGCTTCATCATTCCCTTTGTTTTGGGAATTTTGGGTCTCTCTACCTGCCAACTAGATAGGTATTTGACATTGGATTATGGTGTCGATTTCTGCTGATTATAAAAAATTTCAACTCTTCAACAGTGCCCTAATGCAGAGTCTATTTTTTATTGAAGGGTTGGATATGGTGGTGGTGATAACAGTAATTTGCTACATGTGGTAGTATTAAATTGCCTCTGGTTACTCACCAGCTTACTTTTGTGATTTCTGATTTTTGTCCCCTCCTTGTTTCTTATCCCAATATTTTAATTGGGATTAAGAAAACTTTGTGTATTATTGACCCATCAGGCTGAAATTTTGCATGTAGTTGAGGGAGAGCAAAGAGACAAACGAAACTCAATTTTAGCAGATTCTTTATTTGGATTTAAGGTGTTGCATATTTTCTGTATGCCATTTCATTCATAACTGGTAATGTTCACTGTCATCAATGGTGACCTTATGTTGCCTTCATAATTATAATTGGCAATTGACACCAATACCCTAGGTATTTGGAAACAATTTAACATGTATGTTTCTCTTTTGATTGTCTGTTTGAGACGTAGCCTTTTTCGTTTATCGCAGGATGGGAATGTGGAGCATGGCCTTACTGAGGAGATGGTTCAAGGGGCAGTGAAATTGATCTGGGACCATTTTCTAAGCTACAATTATCCCTCAACTTAATCCTTGTGCAGTAAGGTCTTTGTTCTTGTATACTTTTTGTAAATAGAATTTGGTTTTGATGTTTTCAATCAGAAGATCCAATCTTCTAGTTGCTTGCATGTTGATTTTAGATTTTGTTGTTACTTGAATCTGGGGTGAGCATGTCCATATTTCACCATTGTATGTAAATCTGTCACTCTCATAAGACTAAGGATATAATATTAAGAGGAAATATCGTTATTCATGAGGAGTGGGGGGAAGGGATAATGAGAAATTTATCATGGGATGTAAATCTATCACTCTCATAATGTTAAGAATAGGACATTAAGAGTAACAAATTCTTCCAGGAAAAGCACATCTGGAACCGATATCTAGGTGACATGAATGGAATTATTTCTTAAAAATAATATTCTTATGTAACAAGTTCTATTAACCTCTGGCTCCTCAATTGTTATGGAAAGTCCTGTGGTTTCTGCAAGGGATTAGAGGCTGACATGCTTCATTTGCCTAGATAATTAGGAAGTAACCCCATTAAAACATGTGAGCACAAAGCTTAAGGCATCAAGTCAAGATTTTACCTGCTAATATCCTTCGGCATTCATATTACTTCGAGTGAATAAAGCTGAAGGAAGAACAGCATCAGGGCACAATCTCAGAGTTTCATTTGGAGTTAGATTTGTTGTCCATTTAAAAAGCATCAGTACAGATATAATCAGAAAATTATCTGATCTACACTCATTGTCTATTCCAAAAGCATCAAAGATGACAGACTTGAATCACTAGTGTAAATAAAGTGGAGGGTGCAATCTCACAGTCTCTTTCGCTACGAATTTGAGATATTGAAGCTGAGGGAGATCACTTTCTTCAACCTTTCCTTTCTTTGCCGTCACTTTTCTTACTTCATCTTGTGCTTTCTTCATCACCTTTGGGTTTCTTGCTAACTGTGACATTGCCCATGTTACCGTTGCTGAACTTGTATCTGTTCCGGCAACTAAAATGTTCTACGAAGGGAAAATAATAATAATAGAAATATATGCATATAAAGTTGACTGCACCCCTCTCATTTCTTTTTTGGAAAAAGATTTAACAGTTTTTAGCTCTTGAACTACCTTTGGGTTTAGGTAGCTTGGGCACTTATTTATATACTGAGGGGTTCTATTGTGTTGGGCACACTGTGTACTGTGTTCATGTCAGTCAATGTTATGTCCTCATCAGCTCTGTCCATGCACACATACCTCATCAGCTTGCAAGTTCTCACAGAGAGTATTGCTGATATCTCTGAGCCCAAAAGTATCTTTATTCTAGTAAACAAAATCTAAAAACAAGAAATCATATACAAAAGAATTACAAATTATATAGAGTATCATATATTTTATAAAATTCAGTATAAGTGTCCGATCACACTGGTGTGTACAATGATTCGCCCCCTGAGAAGAGCCTTGTTTGTGTACCAATGATGGTCTAATTAGAGATACTCTTATCACTCATTGACTTGCTTTTTGGTAGAAGTGTATGGGTTTTTAAAGTCCAGATGGAGCTGTATTTGGTTGCTTGCATTGTAATAGTGCAAGTTTTTTTATTTTTTAAGGCCACATCATATGGAGCTGTATGTATCTTTGGTTGCCTACGCTGCCACAGTGGATTGTACAAAGATTTAGTATTTATAATTTTGTGTCTTGAAAATTGAGACACCATCAGGATTTGATGACTTAAAATAAAAAGAAAATCGGATTTGAGGTGACACTTCACGCGTGCGAAGGGGCGGATGTGAACTGTTCTCTTGATTTCTACGTGTGGATAAAATCAAAAATAATAATAATAATAATAAAGAATGACACATTTCTGCTTCTCACGTGCCTATTTTCCTTCTGTTTCTCTTCTTCTCTTCTGCATTCCGTTAACAAAATTTAGACCCTTTGAGATGGTAAAAATTGAATTTTGTCGAGTTAGAACTGTTCTGACTCTGATCATCTCTCTAAAAAAAAACAAATAAATGAATAAAATAAAAGTAGTGGTATTTATAGATCCTAAAAGGATCTTGTGGGATCCAACTTGTTACTACCCCTGCATAAATATGATTGGATAATATAAATTTCATTACCTTTTTGTTTCTAAGGAAATTTCTTCTTTATTTTTTGCCCATCAAATTGCAAGTGAAAGTGACAAACAAAGCATATTACAATTCTCTGAAATCAGAGTACTTTTGTGTGTGTGGGAGAGAGATGGGCGAAGTTTTGTAACCGTTGGGGCATGTTTATTTCTCAAATTCTGAATTGAATAGTGAAAGTGACTCCAGCTCTCATGTCAGAATTTCAAAAATGTGTTTGGCTGCCAAACTACCACAACTCAAAAGATAACGTGGGCTCTTATAAGCCCATGTTCTGCACAGTTACAGAGTCTCGCCCAGTTTAGATAAAAATCAGCTGCATTTCTGAGCATTCAAGCCTCACAAAAATTTTTAAAATAAAAAACAGCTCATCACAAATTTCTACCCATTCTTTTCTTCCCAAAACACGCGGTTAAAGCTCCTACGTGCAAAAATAATTTAGGTGAGCGTGGGCGGCAACAAGAAGCAAGAAGCTATGGCCAACAGTCAATGCCATCATATATTGTTAGTAACATGATATACTCGTCATTAGTGAGAGTTGGTGGGCCCACGTCCATTACGGCACGTGCATGTCACGGGATCACATTTTAATTATGGGAAGGAAGGGAGGAGAGGAGAGTAACCTAATGCGAGAAGAGACAAATTATTTTTTTATGATGCATGTAAGATTTTCATGGGAATTTCTTTCAAAAAGCCCATGAGGCCGATCAGAGATTTTCGCCGCTTTCCAACCATTTTAGGCTAACAAAACAGGCTCTCAGTTGAACCCAAGACGGCAATGACAGCCCAGCCCAACCGGGTCGAGTGGGCCCACTCTTTTGGCGGTAACGGGCTGGATCGGGCTTTACTTTCTTTTTTATTGGTTTTTTTTTTTTTTTTTTTTTTTTTTTAAATATGGGAAGAAAAAGAGAGAAGGGGGGGGGGGCTCAAGCTGGCGGTGCTCCCCTCTCTCTCTCTCTCTTCCCCCCATATACGACGTCTCTGATTTCTAGGGCATCGAAGCGCCGATTTGATCCAATCCAAGCCTATCCTCGATCGCTCCTCCTTTCTTCTCCTCGCCGCTTGCTCGCTCGATCGATATATCAATCGGTCACGTTCGTTGCTGCTGCTGCTTGTTGTTCTTCAATACTCTGAAGAAGAAGAAGAAGGAGTTCTTCAAAAAGAGGCACTTTTTCCCCTCTCCTCCTCTTTTAAATACCTCTATAGTAGGTTTACACTCACTCTATTACTACAGATCGATCTGATTCGGGGGATCTTAGGGTTTTGGCCATTGCCCATCCCTTCAGCATTCAGTTCATTTTTTTCTAGGTTTTTCATCTCCTGCTCCCTATATGTAGTAATAATCACTAATAATTAAATCAATGTCCATTTTGAGTTGCGTTGTTTAATCAGTCAGGCTAATCTATCGAGATGGACAGAGCTGCTACTTCTGAGAGTGCAGAACAGAGCAATGCTGCTGCTGCTGCTGACGATCTACTTATGGTCGGTGCTTATGTAGGGAGAGATTCTCCTGATGGGAATGCTGCTAGGGTTCTTCTGGGAAGGTGGTTGCCTATGATGCTAGCACCAAATTGGCTACAATTTTCTATGAGAATGGGCAACGCAAGGTTTTGGAGCGTCAACTTGTCAGCAACATCCTCATGACAGATAATGCTACCAAACTGAATCGCAGCAGGAAGAGGAAGCTAGACCAGCTAGCTGCGATGGGTGAAATCAGAAGACCAAACACTAGGTCGAGGAAGAATAGTAAACCTACTGACAACCCACCCACCAATGTAGTAGGCCAGGCTTCTTTGCCTCGCCTGTTGTCTTCCAAAGAAAAAGACGATGGTGACGATGATGACGACAGTGGTGATGATGATTCTTCCATTGATTCATGCACCAGTGACCGCAATCTGGTTTTGAGCTCACCACGACGAGAAGTGCATGTTGTGCCATTGCCTCCATCCTCTGGGGACATCAATGTTCCGGAGGAATCAATCCCTTATCTTTTCTCTGTATACAATTTCTTAAGATCATTCAGTATTCAGTTGTTCTTGAGTCCCTTTGAGCTAGATGATTTTGTGGGGTCTCTCAACTGTACCGTACCGAATTCCTTGTTGGATGCCATTCATTTATCCCTGATGCAGGCTCTGCAGCGGCATCTTCAAGTGCTCTCCTCAGATGACTCCAAGTTGGCTTGGAAATGCTTAAGGTGCGTGCGTATGTGCTTCTTTGCTATTAGTATTTCCTTGTTTATTTTTGACAAACTGGGGAACTACTCTTTTGTCCCTTAAGATCTTAAAACTGGGTAGTTTACCTTATCGCAGGTATTATGACTGGACCTTGCTTGATTCATTGACTTGGCCAGCAATACTAGTTGGGTACCTTTATATAATGGGATACATGAAACAACTGGCTATGAAGGGGTTCGGTTTGACTCTATCTGGTGGTGAATATTATGGTTTGCCTGTGGATTTGAAACTTAAAGTCTTGCAAATATTGTGTGATGATGTCGTGGATTGTGCAGAAATTAGAACAGCACTTGAGATGCGAGAGGACATTGAAGAGGTGGATGAATACAGTGGATACTTTAGGTATCCTTCAGAAAGTGGACCTAGGAGAGTACATCCCAGATATTCAAAGACATCTGCTTGCAAAAACTTGGAAGCTTTGGAGAATTCTGTTGAGCCTAAGACGCCAATCCCTTTCTCCAAAGTCTCGATGCTAGATTCGCATGGATCATATACTGCCCAAGATAGCAACAGTGATGAATGCCGTCTCTGTGGCATGGATGGGATGTTGATCTGCTGTGACGGATGTCCCTCAGCATACCACTCAAGATGCATTGGGTTGAATAAAGCATCATTGCCAGATGGGTCATGGTTTTGTCCTGAATGTACTGTTAATAAGCTCGGGATGACTTCTTCTAGGATAGGAAGGGGAACAAGTAGCGCAGAGATCTTTGGCACTGATATAAATGGGCGATTGTTTCTGGGAACCTGCAATTACTTGCTTGTGTAAGGTTTTTAGACTTGCTCTTTGGTTTGTCTATCAATATGCTAGCAATTACACGCATGCTCTGTAAGAGATACTACTGTTGATGGAGATTCCATTGATAATCCTAGATGATTTACTTCGCTATCCTCTTTTTTTAATTGATGAGGACTGACGGCATATAGTTATTGTCATGATAAAGAGCAACAAGAATAGAGATCACACTGAAATATGATTGATGTTTTACTAATTTCTTTTAGTTATACACTCACTTCCAACAGTTCAAACACCTAAGGATCTTAGAAAATCTTTCAAGAAGGCTGGTCAAAGCCTCACACAAGAAACTCTGACGCAATCCTATAAAGCTACACTAACTAAGCCCTCTAAAACGACACCTTAAACTCTATGAAAAACCTAACTTTAAATCACAACCAACCTAACCCAAAAACCCACAGAACCCTCAAATATTGTCACTCATATTTCAGATTCTAGCTGAACCACAATTCACAACCAACCTGACCCAAAAACCCACAAAGGCTTTAAATATTGTCACTCAGATTCCAGATTCTAGCTGAACCATTGTTGTAATATTTCGAGTCAAATGCTACTGATGTCATTCATCCTCATAGTTCTGAAACAAATTTGAGTATCTTTATGGTTCTTGAACATCTCCTCTATTTGTAGAATAATCATGACAATGTCCATGGACATTCATGCTTCACAACTTCTTTAGTTGACAATTGACTTAAAGCTAATAATTTATGTTTTCCTACAGTTAGCATTGACCAGTAGAGACTGGTCGCTGGGTGAAGTTTGCATCACACATTCATTTAACTCTGAAATACAAGTTTGGTGCCATTTCAGGAGAGCAGTCTTTTATGTTGCTCTCAATGCCTACAAATTTGTATCCAATCGCACTTTACTATTGATCTTCGTGTGTATCCTTAGCTGCAATTTCCACCGGGCATTCCATGCCCAAATAATGCTGTCATTTATGTTGCATGCTCCTCACATTGGGATGTGTTCTGTATGCTTACTGTCATCACATCAAGTGCCATGGTCTTTTAGTTGTTCCTTTACCAGTCTTGCTCCATAGATTTTGTCGATTGTTTCTTCTGTTTTCTACCCAGAACTCGTGTGCCTTGGAAATCTAGTGCCTCATTTTTGCTCTCTCATTTACAAACTTGTGCAGGGTTGGAACATCATTAAAATCTGAATTGCTAATTAGATATTACAATTCAGATGCTGTAACCAAAGTTCAAAGTGTCATATTAGCAGCAGAAAATTCGTCGGCATATGCTGATATCTGCAGGGGTATTTCAAAATATTGGGAGGTCCCATTAATTGACATGCAATCTCAAAAGCCTGGACCTGTCTGGGATCCTTCTGTTGACAAGGAACCTCGTCTGTGTTATCCCGCATGTGTTACCGTATCTGAAAGAACCAGTAGTGCATTCAATGATGCAAATGGGGTGCACGATTTTACTAATGCACCTGAAGTAAGCCCTAATGACAGGGTTGTTTTCTATCAGAATGACCCCTGCATTAAAGAGGTCAATGGTTCTACCACAGACATGGTGGATGAGGCCAATCTTCCAGACACACTTACAGAAGACCATGATTTGTGTAAAAACTGGGTACCAGAAGCAGCTAATAGAACCTGGAGTTCTGTGAAAGATAAACAATTGACACCAAAAACTGCCACTTTGACAGCTCAAATCATCCCCCCAGTATCTTTGCCCACAAGTTTTAGCGAGCAGCTGGACAGTGGATCTGGATCCATTGTAATTGAGACGTCTTACTCAAGCCAAACTGTCTCTGCTGAGAGATTGATCTCGTTAGAAACTGCAACTTAGGGGTCAGTAAATGAGAATGTTACAAGTAAGGAAGCTACAAGTGGCTCTTTTTTCACGAAGGAGGGGTCAGTCACTTTGTCTAGTGAAAGTAGACTTGAGTGTCATATTAATGATGAGAAATGTAGAATAATAAGTCAGAGGAAGTCATGGTTGCCCACTGTGTTCAAACCACAAGCTTATATAAATCAGTATACTCAAGGTGATGTTGCTGCATCTGCCGCCGCTAATTTGAATGTTCTTGCATCCGAGGAAAGTAAAGTTTCAGAAGCACATATGTCTTCAAATCCTAAAAAAAGTGTCGCTGCAAACACTGCAATGCAAATGAAGGCGTTATATTGGGCAACTTTGAATTTCATTTGGCCAGGTTTCTACAAGAAGCAAATGGAGATCCCCAGAGAAAGATGTGGTTGGTGCTTTGCATGCAAGGCTGCAAGTACTTGTAAAAAGGGGTGTTTATTAAATTTAGCTGCCACCAATGCTATTAAGAGATCTGCAAGAAGTTTCAGTGGTGTGCGTCCAGTGAAGCATGTTGAGAGCCACGTGCCTATTGTTGCAGCACAAATTGCACATATGGAGGAGAGCTTGCAAGGTCTAATAGCTGGCCCATTGTCAGATGTGCAGTATAACAAACAATGGCATAAGTTAGCAAGAGAAGCGTCGACCTGCAAGGTGTTGAAGTATCTGTTACTTGAAGTAAGTTTCTTTTTTTGGATAATTTACCTATTGCATATTCTAATTACTTTTTTACATATCTAATTTGATTTTAGCTTAGATGGTTGTTTATGCTAGGGAACACATCAGCCGTCACTATAACTAGTTCTATTATTGCAAGAAAAAGGCTAATGAATGCATGCTCTTAGTTTTCCTTAGATGGGTTTTATTTTGATCGTTGTCTATTCTTGTTCAGCATGAAACGTGGTATGCATGACCCTTCTTGCCTTGATTTTAGGTTTCAAGTGATTGTTTTGTGATTCTAGCAAACAGAGACATGGTCATAGATCTTTGTCAAAGTTGTTTTAGGAAATTCATTGTTCTTGTGATATTGAGATGCCCGGTCATAAACTGATCTAGAACCAGACATGATCCTGGCCCAACGAACATCGGGCATGATATGGGTTACTACTTACCTATGAAGCACGACACGAACACTAGTGTCGGAAACGATACAGCAAAATCCAAAAAACCGGGTACAGGGACATGGCAAGAAATATTTTATTATTATCATTATTATTATATATAAATAATTTATAAAATCTCAAGTGATTGACAAACTAAACTATCAATCAACACGTGCACAAACTATAAAATATCACAAGTTTATAACAATTGACAACCGAAGAATAAAAGTTCACAAGTTATCAATCATGTTAATTACTATCAAAATCTTACATCAATTAAACTCAAAATTCTACACAATCATACATCAGTTATTATCAAAATCCTAAATCTTTTTCATGCAATTTAATTAACACAACAATTTAATCAACACAACAATTTAATCATGCAATTTAATCCTCTCTGCCTCACTGCTCCTCTCTCTCTCTCATTCTCTCTGCTCCTCTCTCAGTCTCACTGCCTCTTTTTGCTCTCTTTCTTAGTCTCTGATTCTCTCTCCCTCCTCACTCTCTCGCTCTGCTCTCTATAGAGAGATAGGCAGAGGTCGCAGAGGGGGGGAGAGATCGCAGAGCGAGGGGAGAGAGAGACAGACAGAGATCAGAAAGAGATAGAGGGGTCGAGAGAGGAGAGAGATTGAGAACAAAGAGAGACAAAGAGAGAACAAAGAGAGACACATAGATAGAGAGAGAGAGAGAGAGAGAGGAGAGAGATCGAGAACGAGAGATAGAACACACACACACACACACACACATATATATGGAGACATTATCTGAGATCGATGACGAGCTCCTCACGAGATCGGCGACGAGCTTCTCACGATCGGCGATGAGACGAGAATCAGATCTGTAAAAAAAATCAAAATCAAAATCCTAAAATTAAACCTTAAAATTAAACCCAAAATGAAACCCTAAAAATCCCAAATCAATGCTTCATAGTACCTTCCTCTTCCTCGTCGTTGTCGTCGCCACTGCCGTCAAGAACGAGAGAGAGGGGGGAGAGAGAGAGAGATCAAGAATGAGAGAGATGAGAGATCGAGAACGACAGCAGAAAGGGAGAGAGATCTAGGAGGTGAGGGTGATTTATAAAAAGGAATCGAATTTTTTTTAATTCTCATAGGTTCTTCTGCAATATATTGCCCTGGTAAATTCTAACTTGCTGTTGGGTGTTCATCATCCAATTGATGTGTTTTAGGGTTTCTGTCAGATGCAATACTTGCCAAGGTATGGTAATGCTTGGCCTTCTTACTACACTTTCCATATCTTTGTGTTTACTTTCATAATCAATTTAGGACTTGGAATGTATTATGGTGTCATTTGATTTTTGTTGTTTCAGGTTATTGTCACAAGGATTGTACAATTGCTTCAATTGCTATCAAGGAAGAGGATCTGGAAGTCTTGTTTATGTGCAACTTATGTTATGCTAAACCGGATACTCCAATTTTGGACAATAAAGAGACTCTGAACACACAACTATATTTAAAAGGGCAGAGCCAGCAGTGTTCTTTACAAGGGCCGAATCAGCATCAGGCAGGTTTTAAGTGCATGCTTCAGAGTAGATATCCTAATCCTGCACAGCCAGTTGGGAAAATGGAAGCCTCTTCAGTGATAAGATCTTCTACTTCTGCTTCTAATTCTGCAAATAATGTTAGACGTGGTGGACAGAGTTCTGCTTATGGTCTTATATGGAAGCGGAAAAAGGGTGATGATTCTGGCAAGGATTTCAGGATAAAAAATGTTCTACTGAAGGGAAATGAGGGCACACTTCTCAAAATTACTTGTTTCCTCTGCAAGAAGCCTTATCGTTCAGACTTGATATATATCTGTTGTGGAACTTGCCATAGTAAGTATGAAAGTTTGATTTCTAGATGTTATGGGAACACCAGAAATTCTGGTTATGTGACAGAATATCTTCTTATTCTTTTTCTTGCAGAATGGTTCCATGCTGATGCTTTGCAACTTGAGGAAGCCCAAATATTTGATTTGGTAGGATTCAAGTGCTGCCAATGTCGGAGGAAGGTTTCACCAAAATGTCCATATGCAGATTCAGATTGCAAGCAAGTTGGCTTGGAAAATCTCATGCCAGTTAATGCCAAAAGAGACGAAGGCATTCTATCTGAAACCCAAAATTTGGGCATTTGAACTCCATGGTATCCAACTCAATAATAGAAGATTTTGTCACAATGGATGATGACCCTCTCCTTCATTCTTTTGGAAAGGTTGAGTCGATTGGAGAGCAGTCGTTGGATATTAAAGACCAGTTGGGTCGACCTGCATCACAAACCAGAAGTCAGCAAAAGCTTTCTGTCAGAAGACCTCTGGTTAATCATGAAAAGGGTTCTCATGAGGTTTCTGCAAACCCTAGATGCACGGAGTTCCATGAGAGCCTTCCAAATGTGTTGGCTAATGGACAACCAGTTGAGTGGGGAGCAGATGCTAAAGAAGCATCAACAGCTGAGGATTCAGACTTGATGAGTTTTTCAGAGAAGTTACCATCCACTCATGTAGAATGGGACAGTTCTGAAGCTTGTCTCTATGGTGATGAAGCCCCTGAGAACATGGACCTTATAGACCAATTGAACCATCGAGAAATCGGGATCAGTGATGACATGGAATATGAACCTCAGACGTACTTCTCTTTAAATGAACTTTTGGCATTTGATGACCAACTAGGTAACCAGTATGATACCCCTATGGATAATTCTGGGGAGTGGCATTTTGTCAATTTTGAAACCACTTGTCAGGATGTTCTTCCTTGCGATTCCTCTGGAGCATATGACATGGGATTTAGTAATGAATTTGGTGTTCCAAGGAGCCTGTGTTGGATAAGGAGCCATGCCATCTATGCAAACTCAATGAACCCTCTCCTGCCCTTCTGTGTGAAATCTGCAAGATGCACATACATTCTCATTGCTCCCCTTGGGAAGATTGTGAGGGTACACAGTGGAGGTGTGGTGGTTGCCGGGATTGGAAATAATCTTAGTCTAACACTATATAAGTGGGGTCTGCTGTTCAAGTTTTTAAGAATAATGCAGGTTCTGCTGACATGGCCGTAAACTAGCACAATGACATGTTTTCTGAAAATGCTAAACAGGAAGCCTAAAGCATTGCAATGGGGCACGCAGTTTTAGGGCCTGTCTTGGTTGCCAAGATCCAATGTTGAAGAAATGATGTTGCAATTGCAATGACATCATCTTCATCTAGACATAGACTTTCCTTTTTTTTACACACTTTTTTCCCTCTTGCATAGATTTAGGTAGCAGTAGATGCTACTGTAGTCTAACCGCTTACTATGTTTTGGCTAAAATGAGAATTTTGTCCAATGTCACTATTTGTTAATTGCACATAAGAAAGATACCAGAGGGATTGATCCTCTCAATTCTTTTTGGGTGTGTGAAATTGGTTTTTGGAGCATTCTATTTTATTTGGGAATATTATTATAACTTTTATGGGAGTATGCACAGGTTTGATCAGTCATCCTCTTTTTATCTGCAGTGGGCACAAGTGCACATAAAAGCATCTGATCATCCTCTTTCTATCTGCAATGGGCAAAAGAGCACATAAAAGCATCTCTGATTGGAACGTAAAGGTAACTTTCCTTCTTGAGAAAACATAAGCACATGTCAGGTTAACTTGCAAGAGGCCGGTTTCACAATATTTTGTTACTCAATATATTACATTTCAGTACTATTTCTGTGTATAGATTCCCAATTGTTTCAACCATAATTAGCACCCCACATTCCATCACAGCATTGTTTAAGTTATGAAGAAATAAGAATAGATTATGGTCAAGTATGGAGATAAATTTTGGATAGACAGCTCTTTACTTTCACATTTAGATTCTCCAAAATACACTATTTACATAACATTGTTGCCCACTCCGCTAAAGTAAGCTTCCAGCCAAAGATGCTTTAGTATTTAGTTCCAAGTGCTATAATGTTATATTTGCACCATTTTAGTGTACTTTCCCTACCCATACCATTCAAAATAATTAATTTCAAATTTAAAACCTTTTTATGCTTAATAAAATGGTCTGAAAGAATAGGAAATCATTTCACACAAATGTTTCTAGTGCAGCAATGCCTACATGGAAGATACCCAGAATTTGGTTGCACCTAAAATTGGATTTGATCTCGACGAGGAGAAAGAGCATTACCATGTGAAGGAACCATAAAATTGGATTTTGTTTCATTACACTTTTTTTCGTTTAACAGTTTGTAGAGATCGGTTTCTTTTGACTTACAGAAAGTCCCAACCAGAATCAACTATTTCGTTCAAGTGTATAGTTGCAGATAATGGTGGAGCGCTTGAAAATCACAAGGCAAGATCTCCGACTTTCTATTGTTATATTCTGACGTTTGCCATGATGCCCATACTATTTTCCCGCATGGGTCATATTTTGTTTGTTTATACTTTATACTAGTATTTCTTGTAATTAAATATTAGACAGTAATTCACAAAATTTGAACCCATAAAAATTATATGATGGTTGTAATGTATCTGAGGGGGTGGCCCAAAATATAACCTAATGGATAAAAAGGACTCGTGGTGCTGAATCTAAAGACTTTGGAAAAGGCTTTATGCTGTTCATGTTGCTGCCTTTTGTAATTCTGAGACACGTCAAATACTGTTCAAAACTTTTAGACATTAGATTAGACTGGTTTCTTTAAGGAAAATTATACGAGTTTTTGCAAAATATTGAACTTTTTCACTACCATCTTTTTTAGCATGTGACAATCATTGCCATCCTTGTTAAAGAGTATGAACTGCTTTATTATTATTATTTTGAAAATTAACAGAGCAAGCAGCCACTTACCAGGTAAGTTGCTAACATCAATAATGTGAATCTTGATAAACATGTACGGTTCAGATTTGGCAATGAAACCTTTCTTGTTGATTATGTCCCTTGACCCAATAACATTATAACTGGCTCTTTTTTTTTTTATCCCCTTTCTGCTAATTGCTTAATGTTAAGTTTCAAACTCATAGTTATGTTGAAGGACACTCATTTCTTGTTTTAAATCACGAGGAAACTTCAATTAACCCAACCCACAACTTTCAACCATCTCGTTCACTTTTTAGTGTGAATGAACTAATTCTCACACCTTGTTGCATCAATTTTTGAACGCAAACTTTTTAATGGATCAAGAGCATTATTTTATTGGACATCCCTAATTCAGATCCTTTATCAAGAGCATTATTTTATTTAATGCAGGCGCTGTTCTCTGACGCTGTTAGACAGTCGGGTAAAGATTTAAAGTTTCTCCACCCGACCCGACCCCCGCGCCGGAACATTCTCGAAACCCTAATCCCGTTCCCTTTTCTGTTTAAAATGCTCCACAATCTGCGCTGCTCGCTCACATTTCTTCCAAAATTTCTCCATTTTGCCTCCAGTCGTCTTTAAAGCCCTAGTCCTCGATCTCTATCTCTTAGCTCTCTGTGTAATCCAAATGCTCAATTTTTTCTGCAAAATTTTGAATCGTCTGTCTCTAATTTTCTCTTCTGTTCTCTTTGGTTTCTCTAGATCGCTGGTGATGTGGTGTGGAGAAAATTTCTAGGGTTTCTCCATCGCCTCCCAAGCCCAGCGACATCAAAACTCTTAGAAATTTCAAAACCCTAATTCTTAACGGGCGCTGTCGTTTTCGGATTTCGTACCTGACATCTCTCAACACCGGTTGTGACATTTCTTCTGTTTTTTTCCTTTCTTTTTATTTATTTATTTCAATATTTTTAGTTAAAAGGGAAATATCCAGCCATAGTCAGGTGTCTGCCGATTATCCAATGGCTGATACAGTTACATGGCTGGGAAATCAAAGTGTGCCTATCGTTACACGTGTCTACGTGTACTCATGACGTCATGTGTTACATCTAGGCTCCACAGTCTAAAAGTTAAAAAAGAAAAAAAAGAATATTTCAAAAAAAAAAATTCAGTTTTATGATTTTGTGAAATATATTTCAAAACAGTGCGGGGATTTATGAACGAATTTAGTATGTTTTCTCAGTGAATTGTTTTGTTGAGCAGAAAGACTGTCCGGTTGAGTATCCCGCGGCGGCCATGATCTGATGGCTGGAGAAATCGACGGTGCCTATCAATCCCAGGTGTCCTCCCTTGTTGTGAGATGCTGTCACGTGTTGCATCTGGGGTCAACAACGAAGAATTGTGGAGTATTATTTTTTAAAAGAATTTTACAGTTTATTTTCTTTTCCATTTAATTGTGTATGGGCTTTATCTCTATTTTTTATCGCAGTCTTTTTAATTTGAATTTAATTTGACGATAAGTCATGTTTTGTTAAGTTCAAACTCAGTATATTAATCCGTTTACAAAAAATCTAATCATACACTTATATTTTCATTTCAATAAATAAATAAATAAAACATTACATTTATTGACTGGAGAAACCAAACCGGCGCGAGTAAAATTTTCACTTGTTCATCTCTAGCATCTCTCTATCAAAGTGAAAACAAAAAATATTATAGTTTATGTGAACTTTCTGTTAAAGAATTTTGTTAATGGCTTCAGGGCGGCAAAGATAAAGCCCAACGTAAGTTTACCAGCATTGATAAGTGACTATCAGTGAACTCCTAATTCTCATATCCGTTCAAAAATAGTATTAAAAATTATAAAAATAGCATACTATTAATTTGGGATAAAATTTTGATAAAATAACACACCACCGTTTCTGAATGGAGAGAGTAAGGATTTACAAGTGGGTCTTGCAACGGTGGACTCAAAAGCACGAGTGGGTGTTGCAACGGGGGCTCACAAGCGTACGGATGACATTTTGGATGAGCGCCGCGCCCAAGAATCTTTTTTTTTTTTTCATTTTTTTATTGATTTAGTTAATAATATTAATTATTAGCTCAACTTATGGGGAGACTTTAAAATATAATAAATAATTATGATTTGTCAGAATTACTTGCGTTTACTTTTTATTTTGAGAGAAAACTTGACATACCCCAAAAAAAAAACATCCTAATATGGCAAAAGAAAGAGGCTGCGTAGGCAATTCGAATGCCCTCCCAAACTAAACAAAATGAGTGAACCGAGTGTCTCAATGGTGCATGGGCACGATCAATGTTCGGATTCAGATTTTGTGGAAAGAAATTGTCGAGAGGACTTTGATTTTTTTCAATCCAAATCTATATGTAAATTACTTCTCTTTTTAAATTTGTTCAGAGAATAAATTGTAAACATGTTCCTTCCATGACCAAAAAAAAAACATGTAGAATTTATTTCTCATTAACTAAATCTTTGGAAAACATAGACAAAGAACAGATATATTTGGGGAGGCCTTTCGGCAAAGAATCTACTCAAAGAACCCCCCGAAGAATGGGTTGGTGACGGCTGAGTTGAGTACAGATCCTCCTGAGTTCAAAACTACAATGTCATTAATCATGATGGTAATCCAAATTTTCGCCTTCTTTCAGCCTGAAAATATACAATATCATTAATCATGAAGCTATTGCGTACTTGTCTTCTCGAATTCTGAATGTGCCAATAATTTTGAAAAGTTTGATTATATGAAAACATGCACAGAAATCTTCAGTCGTAAATTAAAAGAACTGTCAAATAAATCAATCAAGATCTACATAGACAATTTTCTCTCTTTCAAATCTTTCATACAAATAAAGATGGGGGGAATGAGATTTCGGAAGAAGTCAAGAAAGAAGGAAAGCCTGACATAATTCGGATGGAATATGTGCGAGAAGATAGGAAAAAATTGGAATGAAACAAGACAATCAAAAAGATCCGTAAGCCAACCCCAAGAAGTCAGTCAGGGAAAAATTAGAAGATTGTTACCAAGTTACAACTACATAGATCAAAAGATGAATAATTTATCCAACAGAAAAGGAGTAGAATAGCTCGACATGAGAAAAAATTCTCCACCACAAGGAACGACTAAAATAATAACGACATATAAATTGAAGGGCAAAAATAACAAAAATTAATGTAACAATCATCGTCACGAATTTATTACCTTTGCCCTCCTCTAAGTGCTGACAAATTTCTATGCTCTCTTCTCTTCCTCTTTGTGACCCTTTCTCAGTGCCATTATTCTATACATGAAAGAGAGAAACTTTTTATCCCGAAGGACCCAAGAATGAGCTGCACAACACTTACTGAATGTATGGGAAACATAAAATTTTAGAATTTTGAAAATTTTTGGAGGTGCCTTCCTCTAGTTTGTGGGTACCTTGATCTGGTGAATCCCTTAATTAGTTTGCTGGGTGTCAATATCTGCACTCATGAGTTTTCTACCCAATAAGTATATGGATCGCGTTCGGGTCTGATTTCTGATTTGAACCCCAGAAAGGATTCGCTTCCTCTCTTACTGGGTGCTTAAATCCACTTTCTAAATCACAGCAGGTCTTATAATCTGTTTCCAAATAAAGAGCGGAAACGAGAGTGCCAATACACGAAGGATACAAACATTCAAGATGGATCGGAATCACTTAGGTTTGCACATTGGAACTAGATCGTGCACGAAACTAGCTCATCTCGTGGCCTCACTGCTTAAAAAGATATTAAGTTCTACCAAATCACTAAATTGCTGCTAAATTCCTTGAATGCATTGCTTTTGAGATCATAAATAATATTATTTGATTAAGAGATTGTGATTAGATTAATTCACTATTATGTATGGCATCTAGAAGTTTCTTGCATGTGCACTGCATTGCACCTGCTGAAGTTTTATTTAAACAGTAAAATAAAAATTTTGCATAGTGCTTCTGTCCATAATAATATTGGGGAAAAAAGGAGGAGCCATTAAAATGATGACTTTTGCAACAACATGACAAAGTTTAAAGATAACAACAGCTTGCAAATATCATCTGTTACTTTCAACAATTCAAGGCAAAGGCAAGATTAAAATTAAAATTTAAAAAAAAAAAAAGCATGAGACGAGACTCAAGCTTTCAAAATCTGATACATTACAAGACTCTGATGATTTCAACTTACAGATGCCTCAGCAGTGTAATCTCATCTCAACTACTATCATTTAACAAATAATGCCATAGTATGGCAACCACGGCGACAAGTATAACTTTCAAAACTAGCTTGTGTCGTGTAGATGATGATGATAATGAAGACGATGATGATGGAGACTGTTCTTGAGTTTGTTGTCCCTTGATCTTAGAAAGTAACTTGGACAAGAGCAGCGGAATGAGCCCACGTTTCTCAGCTGCACAGAACATAATACTGTGAGTTCTTGAAATTAGAAAGCATGAAACACAAATCTAGCAAGGAAAATGAGAGAGGAAAACAAGAAAATATAACTTCGCAAATGGCAGAAAATTTTACTGACAAGCACACTAAACAATTATTGGTCGAGTACAACTTTACAGAGGGCAGCAATTAAGATACTTTCTTCAAGTGAATCTAGAGCTCAAATTCTTTAAATTTGAGCGCTTGCCACACCAAATTTAAAACCAATAGGAATAGTTTTTCTAAATTTCCATTAACTTAAGACTGGCAGTCATCATTTGCTAGTAAACGGATTTGCTGGACACTGTAGGAAAAGGATTTTGAAGGAATGTCTCAGAATTCTAATAGTCAATATATTGTCACATACGCTTTAAATATAGAATACATGCATATTCCCAGAAAAGAATAAGATTAAAGCAGAACCAGGTTCGAACATGATACTTCATATATCATCATCGTCCAATGGTTATTCTTCGACTTTAATTTGTTGCAACCTCCAGCACCCCCAACACGAGAGAGAGAGAGAGAGAGAGAGAGATGAAAAACAAAAACAAAAAAAAAAAAGAGGAAAGGAAAAAAAAAACAGAAGAAACGCGTGGACACAGAAGGTGGACACGCTGACTTCATGCAACGTAGTAGGCTGACAAGTAAGTTAGTTTCTGATATTGAATTTTTTTTAAATTTAAAAGAGACTTCAAAATGGAACCTACAAGAGCTTGCAATTCTATACCCCCACTAGTTTGCTTCATGTTCCATACATGTGTGAACTCCATATGGACTGGTCCTGCATTTGGACCCGTCTTTTATTTCACATGATACTCCAACATCACTTGGTATTGGTTTTTCTTAGATCAGGCAGTCTGGCTCTTACCAAAGCCCTGTTATAACCTACAGGGTATCAGAAATGTGTTGCCGGATTGCTCTTAGAACGCGCCAGTTGCACAAGAACAACATTTTCATAATAGAAACCAAGCCAGCAGTTTCTTTATTGGTTCTATCTTCTTCTTTCTCGAAACTGCATAATAAGAGTTGCTTGAATATCCTACTTTAGTCAGATTCAACCCTTAGAAGGTGATGATCTCTCTTCTTAATCAAAATTTACATCTCAAACCAGTGATGATCCCATGTACTAAGATAGATCAGCTTCTACAGTCAGATCATCTAGTTTTTTTCATATCCACCAATTCGCATAAACCCTTAAACTGAAGCCCACCACTGTATTTAAAAAAATAAATAAATAAAAAATTGCCAGAAGAGACAGTGTGCTATGTCTACTGAAGTTCATCAGATAATGTAGCAAATAAAGCGGGTTGACCTTTGCATTAGACTCATGCATGAATATTAGAATAAAAAGCAAAGAGAAATCAGGAAAATCAAGAAAGATTTGAATTTCTTACAAATAGTTATAAAACAATCTGAATCACAGTGTTACTAGTTTACTACACAATTCTCAATTATGAGTGCTAAGCTACAACAAAATGAAATCTTTATATAGCAGATCATTAGGCTCTCCAGGTATTATGCATATGTTTTGTCTTTCTCTGTTTACTTTCTGCAAAATCTAAAATACTTCTAATCACCTCGCCAAACCTGCTTTTCATCATTCTTCTCCCAGATTTACATGCAGTCTGGACAGCAGGTTAATCCCTTTCCTGAAATTTGAAATCATATATTGCACTCTTCTTTCATCTGCAACTTTATAATTGCTGCTAGGGAGTGACTATGTAATATTCCTAGTTGTAATATATAAATTAATATTTTATAATAATATATGTAACCAATTTCCCTTTCTTTCTTTCCTCTTCTTTTCATATTAATTTTTATCTCTAAACTGAGCCCGGCCCAAATCTTCTTCTTTCCTTTTCTCTTTTCAATTCATTTAACCTGATGCCCGGGCCCATTACCACTCATTCTCTTCTCATTTTATTAGGCCCGAGCCCAAGTTCGCTTCTTTTCTCAATTTTCACAGAGCCCAAACGATGAGCCCAAAGCCATATATATATCTCTCTCTAATTTTACATTTTTTTATTGTTAATTTTGGCTCAGCCCAGCCCATCAAGCCTATATCCCTCTCTTATATAATTTCCTACCCTAACCCTAGTCTCCTTCTCTCTCACCCAGTCGTCCTCTTTCTTCCTTCAACCTCTGCCTCGTCATTGTCTACCGTGCATTGCCAACCCTTTCCTCTCCTTCTTTCTCACTGTTGTGCCCGTTCCTCTCATTCGCCACCATCACTCCGCTCCTCGCGTCGTTGTCACCACCACCGCTTGTGCCGCCATCACGCCACCACCTTCCTCACTCCGTCGCGTCTCCCTCCTCTTTCCCTCTCTCCTCTCACTGCCGCCAACCAATAGATCCATCACTTCATCTCCTTCTTGCCTCTCACGCTGCCGCGTCTGTGGTCACCGCCAACCATGCTCCCCCTCCTCCAAGAGCGCCGCCCAACTGCACGCCCAACCTCTGCCATACTCCACCATCTCTTCTTTTGTCGCAACTCACATCGAGCCCAGCTTCCTCACGCTGCCTCCTTTTGTGTGAGCCCCTAGGTGCTGCCTCCTTCGTGCTCGCCTCGCTGCCGGCAGGAGCACCGCCCATTGCAACCTCTCCTCCGTCGATCTCTGGCTGCATGAAGAACCAACAAGGATCAGTTCGAGTTCAAGTCTTGGATCTGACCCGCTTTTATATACGACCCACATCCGCTTCAAGCCACAAGTCAACCCGGTTCAGCAGATCCGACCCACAACAGATCCAGACCTATTTGAATTAGGAAATATTTTGAGTTCTTGGTCGTAGCCTGAATTGAGCCGTTTTCGAGGCGTTGGAACCGAGGAGACCAGAGCTACAATATGTGACAACCCTCTGAGTGTTTTAACTCTTTTCCAACAAATTATATTTTATATTTAATTATTATTCACGTTTAATTATTGTTCACGCACATTACTTATTGTTCATGTTCAAATATATAGAATACAAATTGAATAGCTTTGTGAGAGTTTTTTACTTTCTTTAATAAATTTATTGTGTCAGTTGATTATTTAATACTCACTATTTAAATTGTTTAATTATTTTTGTAGTATTTAGAAATTATAAATCTTTATGAATTAATTGCTAGTAATGATATTTTGCCCTATAATGTTCATGTACATTTACATTTAATTATTTTACATGTTCTAGATAAATAAATGTAAATCCCGAAAATCATTTGGTGAAATACGAAATTGTTGCCCTTTTGGAATAATGTCTTTATTTGATCTTTAAGTCTTATTCATCTAGAGGAATGCAATAAATTATCAATAGTAGATTATTATTCTGAGGGAGAATTAGATATTTTATAAATAATAAATCAGATATACACTTGATGTTAAATGTATATGAACTATGTATCTTATCACTAAGATGTGAGTCTCTTTTGTTAATTTTGATATTAATTGACTTATTGGATCTGTTGATGCTTCGATATGCCAGCGGATTCAGTTGAAGTGTGGGTTAACTTAGAGTTAGGGAATCGGTGTAGATTAAGTTGTTTGAAATAGTGATTTTATCGATATACAATTGATTTGTTACTTTAGTAGCTGGATCTGCGGTTGGACCATATTGAAATAAGAATTGACTGATAATCTCGATCGAATTGAATAATAGGGATTTATTAGATACAACTAAATATATGGGTTTGAGTATGTTGATTAACTCAGAGGATATTGATGAAAATAAGAGAACTAATTTATTGATCAATTGAACTTGTGGTTGATTTTCTCTGATTTTCTTGATAATGAGTTTGTTATTTTGATATTTAGAACTGTATATGAGCCTGAGTTTGTATTCCTTACAATGAATCTTGATTAGTATTTAGATAGGATTAATGATGTTGGATCATGATCATACACATGAATGTTATACCTTCAAATTCGATGTATACCATGAGTTGATTTTGGATTATTGGTTGTAAGAGTTTCAAATTCACCCACTTATTAGTTTGGTTAGAACATTACCGATCCCTTATTAATGGTAAGTATTAGATGTAAGAACAAATTCTAGATTTCATGTTGTTCGAGGATGTTTCACTCTTTAGTAATGTTTTTATTTCGATCTCTGTGATTTAGTATGATTAGTGTATCTTGAAATAAACACTGTGTACCACACTTGGTTTATTATAGGAGCTTTATAGGGAGATCCATCATTGATTACTGTGATTAATATATCATGAATGTGATGTATTAGACATTGTTTCTTCCTCCACATTCCCTGATTGTCACATTTACTTATTTTATTTATCGTAAGCATATTGACGAATCAGTACATGCCATGTTAATAGTATAATTCATGTTATCAAAATTACTGAGAGAATATTGATACATTATTCTATTGTGATACTAGTATCTTGTTTACATTGTTAACATTATTACTATTATTGTCAGCATATTATCCCGATAATTTAGGTAACATAGGCATTGACTAATCTTAGTAATCTAAGAAATAATGACATTAAACAACTTAAACCGAGTTGAAAAATTGAAAGGTGAGACAATATCTGTATTTTGGGTGGACCTAAGATATATGTTGCGCAGTCGAAAGAGGGTTCAACTGCAGGGTTCTTGTAAATGACTGGCATCCTGCCTTATTTATATTGTTCATATATTGAGTACATAGTGATACTACTTGGTTTAACGCCAGGAACATGGGTCATGATTTCGAGTATGTACGAAACCCACTTAAAACACAGACAATATCTTCATCTGTCAATTTCAAATAACCTAGCACTCCAATTGACATGTGTAGTAACGTAATATGGGATGCGTTTTACTGCATGTGACAATTAGTGTTTGCTAATATAATTAATAAAAATAGACATTTCATAATGCACCGTAGATTGATGTGTACCTGCTTGTTGTATATACATGACATGATAAACACCTGACATATGACTATAACAGATTGACTTTATTATTATGTAGTTATGTACTGTATGCTACTGTACTTGTGACATATTATACTACTACTTTCCTCATTTTACACACTCGCTGAGAGTTTCTGACTTCTCTCAATTTGTATGTTCAGATTTAGGGGATACTCTTTTCTACTAACCAGATGTTTGAAAAGCATTGTGTGTATTTCGAGGAACACTGCATGGCAACAGCAGAAGCTGTATTTCCCTTGCTTGATCATCCAAATCTTGGTATTTATTCTTGCCTTTCTTTTATTCTTATTGACTACTTGATTCTCTATAAATTGGGCTCCATATTGTTCTATTTGATTATTTGATAGAATAATGATATTTTCTGTGAAAATTAATGTCATATTGCAGTGATTTTAATACTTTCATAGTTGAATTATATAGTCTGTTTAGGTTATATTGAGACTTAACGCGTATACGTGGGGTATATAAATCGTGTATATGCGTCCCCGACTCCCGTCACATGCCTTTCCATGTATTTTGGAAAGCGGACGTGACAGATTAGCTGTCAAAAAATCAATTAAATACTTCCTCTTCTTTCTGTTTTACCTTAGGTATCTTCTATATTGTTGGTTAGCCACAAACCTTACTCGACCCCTATAATTTTTCTCTAGTTTTACTAAACCTAAGCCTAGAATTACATCAATCATGTGGCATCTTGACCATCTTTAATAGCATTAAAAATGGTGATCTCTTATGAGAATTATTCAAGATGAGGCATATATGAGGCAAATGTTATTCATCAGGTGAAGTTTATGACTCTTGCTGAGCTATTGGGTGATAAGAAAAAATTTACAGAATGATCACAGTTAGCTTTTTTATTGAGGTCAATATTCAATTGATGCAAGCTTCTTTACTCAAAAACCATGATGAAATGCCAAACTAAAAACTCAAATGCTAATGTTATCAACAATAGTCTCTCTCTTCACCTCATCCGTGGCCTCCAAAAATCTTCTACTAACAAAGACAACAAATAGCCTGTCCCGGCTGCTTGTATTCAGAACAAGAATTAACCCTTTTTTCCTGTTATAATTGGTGGAATTCAAAGTAATTTTAGATTTACATATTGTCACTTATTGATTTAATTGGGATTTAGTCATAGAATGTGTGGATTACAATTCCACAATTTTCCAGCATTGAATATTAAGCATCATGTGCCTTGTGGGAATCTGAATAACCTCAAAAAGTGTCCAGCCACAAAGAGGAATTAAAATTCGCATGATATTAAATCTCAAAAAAAAAAAACTTAAAACTTTATTATTTGGATTGACAATTCCATGATTATCAATTAGATGAATTCAGGAAACATCTGAATTTTCAACTACAGAAAAACAAGAGACCTGACAGAGGAATTATCCAAAAGGAGCATAAAAACTACTTGATAACCAACAGAAAAATACCTTGGCATTTTAGTAACCTCTCCTCTTCGCCAACTCTTCTTCGCAAGACATTCAGCAATGATCCAAAATATAATGCTAAAACAGTGCATGTGAATGTAATGACATTATAAGGCATACTAAAATCTGGAGTCGTCAGTGGCACTAGCAATACTTCTGTATATGATCGCACATGATTTTTTTCCTGTAAAAATGTCAAGGTAACAGAAAAGTAGGACAATTAATGCATAAGACAAGATATAATAGGTTAATTTACTCATTTATCAGCAATAGTGGAGACCTGAAATTCAAGTAGCAGAGGAGATAGGCTCAGGGAATCATCTAAAAGATAGTTTCGGCTTGAATAGAAATCAGGAAAACTAATTAGAGCTGACGGAATGTCAAATCCCTGATTAGCGTCCGGAGGATATTCATCAATGTGCAAGAATCCCTACAGCAATAATAGACTTTAGTAAGGAGTTACATGTGTCAAAATTTTCACAATCCAGAGATAAGTCACACAAAATGTGCCCTGGAGTATAACTATTCCTTTCCGATATGGTACTAATGTGGTTTAAAATCCTATCCTATGTTTCCCATGCAACATGAAATAACCAATTGTCAATTTAGCAAACACACAAAGGATGCTTGATTGCTTTAGGGATTCCAGCATAGGAATTTTGTCCCATAAACGGAATATCAGACGAAAATCAGAAGTGGCTCAGCACAAACCTTGTCAAAATCTAGAACCAATGCAGCCGACTGCATATTACAGGGAAATCTAAGCATCATTTCCAATGTCCCAGGTGACAACTTGTCTTCTGAAGGGGAGACTCTTATCTTCTCAATCACATCTGAAACAATCTGAGGTTTTCCATCTACAAAAATTTGTAACGTGTGGTAGTAGACCTTAACATACCAGGGAACAACCTGGAAAACTATAACCTGCACTGTACACTCACTAGACTGGTCTAACTGCCAAGCATATGACTGGCTAGATTGCAATGAGATAGCAACAGAACCTCTCTCGTTCCCACTTCCCATTAGAAACCTGTTTGCGTGAAAAGGTGCCTGCGAACAGGACCACGTCACAGGAAGCTTCCACCTAATCCCTAAATCCATGGGATCATATCCATTGGAGTTCGCAACTCTGAACTCATAGAGAGTAGAAGTGCTTTGACCTTGCAATGCATTTGACTCTTTTATCACCCTGTCTGGAGTAGATGACAACTCAAAAAACAGATTATGTGAAGAGTCTACAGATCCCAGCTTATTTAGTTCGGCAGCTAAACCTCTCTCCAGTTCAAAGAATATTCTGCTAGCTTTAGCAAGAATGCATTGTCCGGTTACCTTCTTTCTAAACACCGAACTAATGGACCAATTTGTCTGAAGGAACCCCTCACCAGAAGAGTCTAGGCGACTGCTTTCAACACTAGGTTGGAGCACAACAGTTAGACTCTGTTTCAGAAATATACCAGTCAATTCAGTTGAGATCAAGTGCAATCTTTGGGAATGGTAGTATCCTCTATAAATTGAAGGTCTGTCCAGAAGAGAAGCTAGACCAGCCTTGTCTCGACAAGGCAGAAGTTTCAACCAGGGGGTTAGGTTCTCGGTACAGACAGCTTCACGGGGCAATGCGCCATACCTTAGGTTGCTTGAATTAGAGAGGAATCCCCAATCAGGAGAAGAATAGGCTGTTGAAGACTCGAGAAAGTTGATTGAAGAACAGAACAGCCCTGACAGAGAATGAGTAAGATTTTTCCAAGTTGTGTCAATTTCATTGATAGGGAGGTCAAAAAGGGCCCACAGCTCAACACCAGGAGGCTTGGCGTTGGTGCTGGACATGGGATCAGATCCACCCCACCTCTCATAGTTCCATCGACCCTGCGTGAAAGACAATTCCAGTTCCCTAATATGGAATTTCTGGACCTGGTTAAAAAAATTATTAACATGTTAAAACACAATAACGCGAGGGGCGGAGGCTTCTTAGAAGGAAATATTAAAATAAAATTTCTCTTTCAGTACTGAGTTTGCAATTAAAATAAATCTTAGTTAAGTTTACACTGCTTAGCAAGGTCTTAACAACAAGACAATTAATTTCAAGTTCCAACCACAGCCCCTGAAACCTTAACATTTTAAAATCCATATCCTATACAAATCAAATATTACTGTGAGTTGTAACTGAATTATCCACATCAGGAGTAGGAAATTTCTACTATGGCAAAACACAGAACATGCTAGTGCTATGAATTCAATGCCTCAACTTTGATTGGTGCATGTGCACCATATTATCAATATTCAATTTAAAACATAAATACAATAGAATATCTAAACCTCCTTATTAACTCAATTTCACAATGGACTAGATGACGCTTACTTTATGATGTAGAATGCATACTTTCACAAGAATGCCAACCGGAATGAAATTAGAAATGAAGAGCAAAGTGGCAGTTGATCTCAGTGCATTCCAACCGCACAAGAAAGGCCATTCATCTAATTTGAGAAATATTGTCTCCATAACAGTTGAATAGGAGACATGGTCTACATCTAATATAAGATCTATTGTGGACGTAATACAATCACATGGAAAAACTAAACAGAAGGACATAGTTGCTCAATTGGTTAAAGAAGCTGAACATCGTTGCCTCAGCACACAATTATGAACAGACACCGCCCATGCCAAAAAAAAAAAAATGGAAAAAACACCCACTCTCTTCAGGTTGTGCTCTCATAGTTGTTACCTTTAAAGCTGATTCCTACCAAGTCCATGAAGCAAATAGCTGAAAATCCAGCGCAAACAGCTGAGGGCAGTAAATAATGGTACATGCCTAAGGTTAAGTGCTGGCATGTGCCTATGGGCCCCATGGCATGCTATCCTATCCACCTGGTGATGCTAACTCAAAGTTGGCCCGGGCAGCACATATTTGCAGCCTGTGCTGCCAAGGCACACTAAAATTACATTCTTTTTCATGTGTTGACACCTGACATCACAGATATTTTGGACACTTTCAGGACATGTTCAAGATTCAAGGGTGACAGATCAAGTCACCATATCAAGATGATGTGCCCCTTCCACTTCATAGATGCTTCAAATGAAAGATGTCAGTCTAGTGAGTTTTATCAAACTATGACTGAATGGTTATATTGGCTTTTTATCACATATATACACATATTTTATCAGACACGTATTACCAAAAATACCAATGTTTTTGGTTTGATTTTTTTGGGAAGATTTCCGTGTAACACTTCTGGACATGTCTTACACTTGAAACCCATTTCAACTCTCCAAGTAACACCAATTGGAGTGCATGGTTCCCATCAGCTGGTTCTTCTTTGACATTCATGTCATACTTAGTTTGTCAAAGATTGTTCACAGGACTACCGAAGCCTAAGATAATTTACTGACTTAGAGATGAATTAAGGGAAGGTGTTTATAAAGGTAGAAGGCATGTCGGCAACCTACAATGATCCCAATGTTTGAGCAAATGATCCTTGCGTAGTGCATTTCACAGGTAGAGGGCACTAAAATTGAGTTTACAAGGATCATATGATGGGCAATATAGACCTTTTTTGCTATCCATGGAAACCACCAGTTAGAGAAGCATACATACAACATGGATTATGTGCTAAATGCAGTTAGCACTCAGTTTCTCTATTTTCTTCTTCTTCTAACTTTGATTATTGATGCAGTCGTCATGTAATTCTAAAATAGTAAACTCTAAGAGTCTAAAAGTCGTGTAAGGATGAAAACATCTTATACGATTAGGATCTTAGTTGGTTATATTCATATATTATATGAGGTGTAAACCTCTAAAACTTACCATAATCCCTTACTAGTATTTATTTTTGCCCCATTACTGCAATGAAAAAGAAGTTCTAATTGTCTGCATATTCACTGGGGACACTGAAAGCTCAATAATAATTCTGGTTCCTTGGTTTATTCCAAACCTTTCAACCAATGCATCCGCCATTGGATTCATTTAACTCTTTAATTCTGAAGTGGACAAGTGGGTAAGTTTTGAGAAAGTAGTACAAGTGAAAGTACTTCCCATTCAAGCCCAAAAGCTGTTTGCTTTGAAGAAAATGGGTACCTTTTGATTAACATGACACCTGAGTGGGTAGTTAGGCACATACTTCCCACTTTCCTTACCTTTCAATGTTTTGTCGAAAGGAATTGGCAGCAATAAAAAAGAAATAGAATTTTTTAGTGATTAGAAGAACAATGAATGCATAAGAAAATTTTGATGATAAAAAACCTCTCATTATCCGTTCTACTTTCAAAAAAAAAAAAAAATTGAAGAGGGTCCATTTTGTTCCAAAAACTCAAGTACATGACATGGCAATCAAGTTAAACTTTCCAAACAAAGAGTGTAATTTTCAAACCTCCACTCCAGATCCATTAACCAATCAGCGCCTTTGAAGCTGAGAAGCCAAGTCCTCTCTCTCTCTCTCTCTCTCTCTCTCTCTCTCTCTCTCTCTCTGTGTGTGTGTGGGCGCGCGCGCGCGCGCGCGTGTGCGTGTGAAGATTTGATACGTATTGACAGCATACAAAAACGCATGGTAGACTGTCATGATGAATAATCCACTCTGCTCATCATGATCCACATTCTTAAGATACTTGTGGATGAAAGCAATACGTGGTTCAAAGGCCTCTCCCACCATGAAGTGGCGTCATTTTGTTCTATGTTCAATTTAAAATTGCCTCATTCATGAACGAAAAGACCTACAAGCATTTTAGAATATCGATCATGAAGGACGAAATGGATCATCCATTGATGATTCAAGTTCCAACACGCATCCAAAAGTTTGGTACAAGAATTTTTTTGCATTGCCAACACATTCTCTCGCTCGCTCCATCCATCCATCCTCCTCCTTTCTTTGGGCGGAAGCGAGAGAGAGGTGGACAACTTCCATTCCCATAAATGGGGGAGAAAAACACTCTCAAGCGCACTTCTAACATGCAACTGCCCTTATCAGGGACAAGGATTTTACTTCCAACTCCCAAGTTCCTCGTCTAGTTTCTTATGTGTATACTCATAATATCAAGTCTAGTAAGGGCCCGACTTTGTCAAATTGGAATGAACATAATGCAAAGTTCGCATGAAACCCAATCCTCTATAAATACACTCTGCATCTTCCTGATTCTTTAATATCTTGATAAAAAGGAAGAAAAGGTTCTCAGCGTCTATTGTCTTCCTCACTTCCTTTCCTTTCCACCAATCTTTATGCAACTAAAAGCAACTTAAAATTCTTGATATTTGATCCATATTATTAAAAAAAAATATAAACCTAACACGAAATAAGAGGTCCAAATAGCCTAAATTAGGAAGCATACACATGTATTTTGAACTATTAAAACTCTTAACTCCCGAGTAAAAGAATTTTTTTAAATATAAATAAATGTTTGTGCTTATTATTGTTTTCCCCTTCTCTCTTCCTAATTTTTTGGACTAATTCTTAACGCAAAGTCTAAAGACCCTAAACTCTAAACTAGTCCATTAAAATGCAGATTTGTAGTCTTAACTGAGAACCAGCAGCTCAAATTCTTCCTCTAATGATGTTCTTCTCTTTTATAATCCTATCCCGAGATTATCATAGCCATAAATCCTTTAAAAAAGAACAGCTCTTCAATCTGTTAAGGCTCAAAATCCTATGCTAGTGTACAAACGGTTAGAATAACGCAAGGTTTAATCTTTGTCATATTTGATATGACACAAACCCTAACCTAAGAGACGGGGGGAGAGAGAGAGATCTTACCAATTGTGCGATGGCTTTGGGAAAGAGGTGATGGTGTCGGCCATTGGAGGTCGACGGAGGAGCAGTGCTCTCGAAGTGGAAATGAGCGAGCAGCTTCCGGTCAGGCAACGGCCTTAGCAGAAGCTCTTCAGTGAACTCCTCCGCCTTGGCTTCATCTCCGCCGTCAGATCTAGCGACGGCAGCGATTGGACGGTGGAAAGAGAAGAGCAAGAGGAGGAGGAGAGAGGAGAGGCGTACGAGCGCTGCCATCAGTGGTGGCGATGCAGCGGATCCGCCATTAGAGCTCCGCCTGAGCTTCTCCCTCAATTTTTCAAGTCAGATCTCTTGGGACTAGAGGAGCGAGGAGTAAACTGAAAATACCAGGAAGGATACTTTTCTTTTTAAGCTCTCCCACAAATATTGTTTTTAGCATGCACCTTTTCTTTTACATATTTATTCTTTTTGAGGGAATTGTTTTACATTCCCACAAAATTTGTCCCGTATTATTATTCAATTGAAGTATTCTTTCATTCTGAAATACTTCAACGTTACCACCTTAGTATTTCGAAGTCTTCAAGTTTTTCCGCTATTTACAATTTCTTTTGCATTGAAAAAATTAGAAGTCTTTTTCATTGGAAATTGTAATTCAAATCATGTAAATAGGAAAGTCAATTTTTAGTTGGTTTAGGATTTTTGAAGGTTTTAAATTTTAGTCTCAGAATCATAATTGTATTAAAACTGATTTAGGAGTTTCTTATTTTCTTTTAAAAAGGTAAATATTAGATTAAGAATAAAAGTTTGATTTTGAGTTGGATCTGTATTGTTTTGCCTATAAAAGAAGAGACATAGTCAATATTTTGTAACGAAGAAATTAACAGAGAAAAAAGTGAGAGAATTTTGTAGTTGAGAAAAAAATTGAACAAAGATATTTTTGTTTTTAAATTCTTCAAATAATTCTTTGTGTTCTACTTTAAAAATCAACTTGTATGAAAGAAATTTACGTAACACTCGTCATATAGGATCAACACGCATGACTAATAGTCGATTTGGTTTTATATTTTTAAAAACACTAGTCATATAGGATCAACACACACATGACTAATAGTCAATTTGGTTTTATATTTTTAAGACCGATCGAAGAGAGGTTTTGTCCTGTGACTCATATGAAAACTTTGTTTGTTCGTTTGTTCGTCTTCCTCCGTGAGAGAGAAAGAGTAACGTCGACCCCATCCTCCTTCTTTCTCTCTCTGTTCTCATCCTCCTTCCTCCTCCTTCTTTACTCTCTTCTTCTATCTCGTGATTGATTAATCGGTTTCTCATTGACAGCGATGGTATATTAGTTAGTTTTTTTTTTTAGATAAGATTGTGAGGGAAAGCCCCTCCCAGACTCATCAAGGAGATAAAGCAGTCTCTCACCGTCCTTATCATGGCCTAGGTCCGCATCGGCCGCTTTATCGAGGCCCAGATCCACGAGGCCGTCGGCGGTGACTACGTCGACGAGAGCGAGGTCCTCACCCCCGCCGACGAGAACTACCACCTCAACAAGCACAATCTCTGCATCCCCTTCGTCTGCGGTTGGCGCAACAAGGCCCTCCGCTGCTAGTGTGAGTGGGTGGCGACATAATCGGCATGGCAGGATCTGGCCGCCAGTGTCATCGGCATGGCCGGATCTGCAGCCTTACGTCGTCATCATGGTCGTATCTGGCTGTCGACACTGTCATCATAGCCGGATTTGGTCGCCGCATTATACGCCTTCTCCTCCGCCGCCTACGACGGTGAGATTCTCGCCTCAGACACTCGCTTTCGACCTCACCAAGTCAACCCCGGCCCCCGCCGGCAAGATCGTGTTAGGTTCAGGATATATCTGACAACTAATCACTGTCACCAATCTAATTGGCCAGGTCGGTGAATATTAGGTGGGAGGTTGTCCGTTCAATAGAATGTTTCTTAATTACAGAACCACTTTTAAATTACCTTCCTTGGTTAAACACCAATTAAACTAGTATTAGTCACTCTCAAAATATAATATTTCAGTATAACCCCTGTATAAAAAATGTTAGTTCATTTATACAGCAATTGAAGTGAGGTACGCATGTAGGAAATCTCCTTAAGACAATTACGTCCCCCGCTTCGATGTTAACGGGTTTACTGGACGCTGGTCTCCCAAGATACAACACTCATTCACGGTGTTTAGATAGCACTATCAAATCATCGTACGGTCGAACCGTAATTAAATCAGTACCTTCACAGGATTTCAATGCAGCAGGACAAAGACAAATTTCAGGGAGAATACTTGTCTTAACTTTGGAAGATTATTCACTGTAAAGAAAGTAAAGAGAGAAGAATTTATTCTTCTTAGGAAGTCCCAAATTCAAACAATAATTCTTTATATCAGAATCTATTGAATTTTCTGAACCTTATTATTTTAGATTTTTCTTCAAAAAATTTCTGAATTTTAGATCTGAATTCCAGATAATTGCTCCAGTTGTAACGGTTCTGTCTGAACCATTACAACTGTTCGTTCCAGATAGGAACCGCTGCAGCGGTTCCTTCCAACTGTTACAGCGTGGTTCAAAAAGAACCGGGCCGGATTGGATCCCACGCCCACGTACGAGACCGAGACTCGAGACCCGGCAAGCACACCCTTTGTTCCCATTTTCCTCTATTTATACACTTTAATTGTCCATCTCATATTCAACGTGGGACTAAATGCTTTTAATTACTTTTAGTCCCTCTTAGCTTTTGAATTAAGCAAACTTTAGATATGAATATCTCATTCATTTAAAACGGAATTGAACATGTAAATATACCACCTTCATCCCTAATGGAAGGAGAACACACTCCAATCATTATCTGGTTGATTCTATCAACGGATCTCGCCTTAGTTCAGTTCAAAATTTCACAGTTTAATTCTTCATTTTTCCAACAGACCGCGGGCAACAAGTGGTGGATAAATTGCTAGCCTTTGTAATCAATTCAATATTTGAACAATATGCACCATTTGTATCGATATCTGCAAGAAGAACAAAAACAAGATCAGAAGACAATCAACAGTTTGTTTTTGATGGGGCTGTTTGTTTCGCGTAAAAGTCCATAAATCGTAAATGACTTACAACCCAGTTACAACTACGGCGTTTGTTTGGACCGTAATTCGTAAAAGGCTTACACAATCCAATTATCACTCACTTACAACCCAATTACCGCTCACTTACAGCCCAGTTACAGTTAATTTTGTGGTCATGCAAATTTGTATTATTTTTTATGTTAATATTAAATTTTTTTAATATTTAGCATTTTTAATATTTATTTGCAATATTAAAACTTTTTAAATCACCAAATAGTTAATTTTGCTGTCAACTTTTTCACTTACGACTTACACATTACGACAACCAAATATCGTAAAACACAATATACTTTTTCACTTACAATTTTATATTACCAACCAAACACCATAAAGCTTACATGCATGTAACTCATTTACAACTATAAAAGACTTTACTAATTACGACTTACGAATTAGGGCCAATTACGACAACCAAACAGGCCCGATATGTTGCATAGGCTCTTAAGCAACATTTATAATGTTTTCAATGCAAACAACTTTTATAAGAACCAATTGAAAGGGGACATAAACCCCAATGTACAATGATAAATGAAGGTTGATGCCGCAGATCCAAGACAAGTCCAGAACCATCGACATTTTGCTGTGTGTCACTCAGCATGAAGATGATACAAGCAAGAAACTTCCATCAAGTTAACTTTGTGCTATAAACCAAGCTAGAAAGGGCATCACAGTTCATCTCAAGTCTCCATACTAAATCTTGATATACTGAAGATGATCAGTTCGTTCTTGATACTAATGACTTAATTTGTTGGAGTTCTTGTGCGATTCTTGTTCTTGATAACCTGCTTGCACCTACAGCCTATATTACCCAAAAAAAAAGAAAGAAAGAAATAAAATTCTGGTTCTCGATTTCTCTCTTCTTGTTGTCTATTTTCTTTATTCTTGAAAGGGTTTGCTTTTAAAAAAAAAAACATGAAAGAACAAAGGCTTGAGAAATGCCGCATTCAATACATTGCATTTTCCTGTTCTTAGGTGATGATTCTGAATCTCTGATGATACTATGTTTCAATACATTTGTATCACTCATCGAAAAGTAGATTTCAAATGTTTTCTTTCTTCAAATTATCACCTTCACCCAAGTACTTGTACCGCGTCTCCAATTCATTCAGTAGAGGTATCGTTGTTACACATGATATAGTTTCTTCATGACTGAAAGAAATAGGAAATCAAAACATGAAGAATGTGTAGTCAGCAAGGGTAAGCGGTCTCACCCATTGCACTCTCTGGCTCAATCTCTGTTTCACTGATAATATGGGGCATTTTCGCCTCAGAAAAGGCTGTGAGAGAGAAGAAACATCAACCAACAACAGACGGTAAATGAGTGCTTATTAGTTAATGATTCATTTCTCAGTATGGTAGAGGATCACATATCACATGTTTTACGAAGTGCCAACAACCAATAATGCTCAGGAAAGTCTATGCAAGGATAGTTTTACATCAAGCTGTTCCCGTTGTCCTTTCTAACAATTTGGTATTTTGGATAACATCATCCGGACAGTGAACAACACACTATGGATTCAAAAAATTTCGCCATGTATTCCCATCAGATCCCACAGATGCACCAAAAAAGATGGGAGAAAAGACCTAATAGAAGTGCATCCAACTGAAGTATGTCTTCCATCGCGATGGGGTGACCCTACTGGATGATCTCAATGAATGACGAGAAAATCAGGCCGGTAATTGCAGCTTCACATTGTTCTTCCAGCTGCACAGCATTTATAGAAAATAAGCCAGTGTCACTGTTTAGTGCTTACCAATGCAATGTATCAATTTTGACAAGCGCACAATCATTACCTATTAATGTAATAATAAAAGAAATCAGCATAAAGTAGAGTCTGTACTAGTCCAGATAGCCAGGCTGTGACAGGGGGGAAAAAGAAATTGTTAAGACATGTGTAAATATATAAACACGTGTTTTTCCAAATTATTGATACTAAACAGGGGGCGGCGTCAAGATGTCATACTTATCCAGTGGACATAGTGTGGTTCAGTGAAGTAGCGGTAAATCCAGTTGAGGATGTATAGTGCCCTATATGCCCTGCACAAAAAACAGCAAAGCTCAGCTTAAATAATATAAAAGACCACAGTACTCTCTATGCACGACACAAAGATGAGCATGAAAAGCTCAAGTCAATCAATGAAAATTTTTAATCAGAATACAAAAATAATGAAATTGCTAAAGATAAAAAGAACATGATTACTAAGAATAAAAGACCACAGTACTCTCTATGCACGACACAAAGATGAGCATGAAAAGCTCAAGTCAATCAATGAAAATTTTTAATCAGAATACAAAAATAATGAAATTGCTAAAGATAAAAAGAACATGATTACTAAGACCATTCTGTCAAATATTGTTGAAGGCTAGTTTTCAGGGTTGAAAGAATCAAAGAAAAGCCCAGATGCAACCTTTATGAGTTGAAGAAAAAGGGAAAGGGGAGGATACCAAAGAAAGTTAAAAATAATTGTAATTATAATAGGGTTATTCTTATATTTGCCCCTAAAGTTTCATATTTCTAAATTTACCCCACAAATCATCATAATTGCTCAATTACCCCCAATTCTTTTCACATTTCTAAAATAACCCCCATCATCAGTTAAAGAGAATCAAAATGGAATATTCTCAAATTTCTGTTATATTTTTGTGAAATCTCTTTACTACCCTTAGTGGCCCACATAGCAAAAGAGTTTGTTATAACCCATCGCCTCCCCGCCTCCGCCCTCTCTAGCTTGATCTCGCCTGAGATCAGTGATCTCTCCTCGCTCCATTACCTGGTCCTCGCTGTCAACAATTTGACCGGCCCTTTGCCCCTCGAGCTCGGCAACTCCCCCGCCCTTGTCGAGCTCGATCTCGCCCAGCCTGAATGCTTCACTGTAGCATATGTCTCTCCATCTGTTTTGTTCAATACCTTTCATAATGCTACGGAAGATTAGTATGTTATGTTTAATACTTTTCATCATCCTGTTACTATGCAGTGCAGAACTAGTGACAGGTCTGTTTGCATTCCCTCATCCAAAAATCTCCTATAAAAATGAGAAATCCTTCGTTGTGCTCAAATTAATTGCAAAATGTCACAATTTTTTCCTAACACCATGCATCAACATTAAACAAAATATCAAATTGCCCTTATAATCCTAGCACCCGCCGGTGCCACCTCCATTGTGGTCGCCGATGGTCACATCCGACGCACCGCCCCCAAATTTAGAGGCGGATCTAGGGCAGAGCCTCCACAGCATGTGGGGAGCTCTCCCTGTCCTTACACGGGCGGATCACCATGGCCCGTTGTTGCCGCCTCTGCCGCCCGTTCCGCTCGCCGTCGTTGTCCACTCCCCCGCATCGTTGTCCACCATGAGAGAGAGAGGGTGTGTGAGGTTAGAGAGAGATTCAGAGAAGAGAGAACAGAGATGGAGAAGGAAGAGGAGAGAGAAACTCATGAGAGAAGAGGCGGGGTCCATGTGTAAGTGTAAGGGTAAACTAGTAATCTTTCTCTTAAACTGTTAAAACACTAACAACAACTGACAGTAGGGGTAGATTTGGTTGTTTTTAAAGAATTGGGAGGTAATTGAGCAATTATGATGATCTGGGGGTAAATTTAGAAACATGAAACTTTAGAGGGGTAAATATGAGAATAACCCTAATAAAAAAAGAAATTTTTTTTCAAATGAAAGTAAAGTTGTGTCAATCATTTACAACCCTAACTTGCCACTTGTGTTATTTGGTGTTTTCAATTGAGAAGTGTGATTTGCACTTTTTTGTTCAGTTATGGGTGGAAGAGTATCAGAATCCAGATTTTGCTTCCAATATACGGGAATTTCTTCCATACCTAATTTCTTCTTTACCTAATACAAGCATTATCATTGCATGTCCCTATGAAAATGGTACAGCAAAGGGCCTGTTTGTTTTGCTGCAAGTGGCTGCAAGTCGTAAGTCGTAAAATGAGAATGAGAAAAAGTGAACTATAGCAGGAAAAATATATTGTGTTTTACGTGTAAATGGAAAAGTTGACCACAAAATTAACTGTGGCAGTGATTTAAATATTATAAATAATATTAAATTAAATCTACTATTAAAAATTAAATTGTATTAATAAATTTGAGATAAAATATTAATAATTTTAATATTTTATTTATAACAATATTATTAATAAAATATTAGTATAATTAAAATATTAGTATAATTTGTAAAATATTACTAAAATATTAACTAAATAAATAATTATAAAATTTTAAGAAAATCTAAAGAACATTAATAAAACATAAATATTAAAAATCTTAATAAAAATAATAAAATATAGTTATAATATTATAATATTATAAAATACTTAAAAAATACTATAATATTAAATTTTATTATAATATTATTGTAATATTATAAAATATAAAATTAACAAAGTAAAATATAATTATAAATTTAATAATAAATTATTATTATTATATTATTATAATGAATTATTATTATAATATTAACATAATAAAATATTAATATAACACTAAAGTATATTATAATATTAATAAAGTAATCATTTATATTAAAAATAAATAAATAAAATATATAGTAATTTATATTAAAGCATAATATTGTTATATTAATAAAATATTAAATCTAAATAAAATATTTTAAAAATTGTTATAAATATTAATAAAATAATAAAGTATTAAATAACAATATTAAATAGAAATATTAAATTAAAATAATAAAATATTAAATATTAAAACAATATTAAAATAATAAAAAACTAAAGATTAAAAATATAAAATAATTAAATACTTAAATAAGAAATTAAACACTATAAAAATATTTAAAATATTAAATATTTAATAAGATTAAATTATATATTGATTATTAAGTAACTGCTTTGGAGTGCAAGTTGTACGGTGCGGGAAAGAGATTTTGCGGTAAAATTTCCTTGAATCAGTTGAAAGATTACAACAAAAACAATATTCCGACTACAAGGGAGGGAGGATGCTTGGATCTTCCCTTTGTTTAGTGCTGGGTTCTTCGTGTGGCGATGGAGAGTGAATCTTGTTCTCCGTTGACCAGATGACCGTCCTGGACCGTCGGGGGTCTTCTCTTCGGCCGGTAGGGGAGTAACTCAGCTCCGGCTACCAAACTCTCAAAGAGGAGGTAGGCGAAGATAGGCTAGTACTCAGTAAGCCTGTTGAAGAATCTCCTCTCTCTCGGTTGTCGACGTTGGGCTTCTCTCTCTCGATGCCTTGATCCTCTGACCCTCCTCTCTTTTGATTCAATCCAATCCACCCTTCCTTCATAGCCAACAGGGCTATTTATAGGGGTCTTAAGGGGTGATCGTGCCCCTAAAAATGTGCCTGAACGAGGGCCACTACCCGCCATATGCGCGGGAACTGACTCCCCACGATCTGGGCGGTTGCAACTGAGACGCGGATTTCAGACTAAACGCGCCTTGATGCTGAGACGCGGGCTTCAGGCCGGACGCGCCTTGGATGCTGAGACGCGGGCGTCAGTCCCTTGCGTCTTGGATGCTGAGACGCGGGCGTCGAGCCAACACGCTTTGATGTTAAGACGCGGGCTTCAGGCCGACGCGTCTTGAAGTTGAGACGCGGGCTTCAGGCCGACGCGTCTTGAAGTTGAGACGCGGGCTTCAGGCCGACGCGTCTTGAAGTTGAGACGCGGGCTTCAGGCCGACGCGTCTTGAAGTTGAGACGCGGGCTTCAATCCTTTGCGTCTTTGAGACTGCTTCTTTGGTGGCTTGCCTGTTAGTCATTTTTAGACAGCCTACAGAACCCCCTCCAAAGTTTCCGATATTCCGCAGTTGAATGGGACGGATTTCGGAATACTTTGGACTTAAGCCGCGTTCGCCTTTGTGAATGGACTGTTGATGCCTCGGGTTTGATCTTATCCGAATTTGGTCTTCGTGAGTGTACTGTTGAACTCTTAGAAGCCATCAGAGTCGATCGTGTTGAGTGTCTAGATACACAGCCTAGACCTCCCCCATTGCTTTTAGTCTGTCACGAGTGCGTTTTTGGCTGGGAGTAGTTGGTTGTCTGTTGGCGCCAGTGTACTGTTGAACTGTCTTGCAGACGCATAAGACTGGACGCAGGCTCCTTTTTGAAAAAGCAGAGGCTGCTTTGAAGACGCAGCTTAAATAAAGTAGACGCGAGAGACTGGACGCAGGCTTCTCTTTGAAAAGCAGAAGCCACTTTGAAGACGCAGCGTCTATAGGGTAGACGCGATGTTGGTCAGACGCGAACTCCTTAGAGGAGACGCAATATTCCGAACGCACTCTTGGAAATGCTGACGGGGCATGTCTGGTGCGTTTTCTGGGCGCAAACTTTATGCTATATCATGATTACGCCGCCAGCTGGCCTGGGGAAACGGCGAAATTTCGCCTTTTGGTGCGCGGATCTCGCGGTTCATTAAATGAACTGTTCCACGTGTCGGCTTCTGATTCGCGGCGGGGTCGCGACGCATGATCTTCGCCACCGGAAGTGATTTTGTTACACGCGTCAAGCGACGGTTCGCTGCAGCGTCCCTTGGGTCACGCGCCGCGTATCTCTGCGCATCCCCGTGCCTATAAAAGGCAGCAGTTTGGAGAGGCTCTTCTTCTTTCTCGCGCTTGCTAAGAACTTTAAGAAAAGCACTTTCCCTCCCGGTTCCTCTGTTTAGCCATGGCACCAAAGACTAAGCCGACCGCTTCTTCCTCAAAGGCGACCACCACCGAGGCCCAGAGGGGCAGTTCTTCCTCTGCGCAGGACTTCGTCCTCCAAGGTGTCCAAGGTAGTATGCCCTAGGCAGAACGGACCCTTTAAGGACTTTAAACCATTAAAAGCGCGTTTGATTCCCCAGACGCAGTCTTTGGGATGATAACCGGGGCGCGGATTAGATAATCTGACGCCCAAGAGCCCTGTGCTTCAGGTCCTTCACTTAGAGAGTCTAACTGTGAAGGTCTCTGGACGCAGCTTTGCAGAACGCAGATTTGGTCTTCGCGTTCTGTGTCATCAGGCGCCAATTTGATGAATCTGGCGTCTGAGTCCAAGTTCTTTGAATTTTTACAAGTCTTGGTTTGCAGAACGCGGATTTGATCCTTGCGTTCTGTGCCATCAGGCGCCAATTTGATGAATCTGGCGTCTGAGTCCAAGTACTTTGAAATTCCACAAGTCTTGGTTTGCAGAACGCGGATTTGATCCTTGCGTTTCTGTGCCATCAGGCGCCAATTTGATGAATCTGGCGTCTGAGTCCAAGTACTTTGAAATTCCACAAGTCTTGGTTTGCAGAACGCGGATTTGATCCTTGCGTTTCTGTGCCATCAGGCGCCAATTTGACGAATCTGGCGTCTGAGTCCAAGTACTTTGAAATTCCACAAGTCTTGGTTTGCAGAACGCGGATTTGATCCTTGCGTTCTGTGTCATCAGGCGCCAATTTGATGAATCTGGCGTCTGAGTCCAAGTACTTTGAAATTCCACAAGTCTTGGTTTGCAGAACGCGGATTTGATCCTTGCGTTTCTGTGCCATCAGGCGCCAATTTGATGAATCTGGCGTCTGAGTCCAAGTACTTTGAAATTCCACAAGTCTTGGTTTGCAGAACGCGGATTTGATCCTTGCGTTTCTGTGCCATCAGGCGCCAATTTGACGAATCTGGCGTCTGAGTCCAAGTACTTTGAAATTCCACAAGTCTTGGTTTGCAGAACGCGGATTTGATCCTTGCGTTTCTGTGCCATCAGGCGCCAATTTGATGAATCTGGCGTCTGAGTCCAAGTACTTTGAAATTCCACAAGTCTTGGTTTGCAGAACGCGGATTTGATCCTTGCGTTTCTGTGCCATCAGGCGCCAATTTGATGAATCTGGCGTCTGAGTCCAAGTACTTTGAAATTCCACAAGTCTTGGTTTGCAGAACGCGGATTTGATCCTTGCGTTTCTGTGCCATCAGGCGCCAATTTGACGAATCTGGCGTCTGAGTCCAAGTACTTTGAAATTCCACAAGTCTTGGTTTGCAGAACGCGGATTTGATCCTTGCGTTTCTGTGCCATCAGGCGCCAATTTGATGAATCTGGCGTCTGAGTCCAAGTACTTTGAAATTCCACAAGTCTTGGTTTGCAGAACGCGGATTTGATCCTTGCGTTTCTGTGCCATCAGGCGCCAATTTGATGAATCTGGCGTCTGAGTCCAAGTACTTTGAAATTCCACAAGTCTTGGTTTGCAGAACGCGGATTTGATCCTTGCGTTTCTGTGCTTCTTGACGCAGATTTGCGGGTCTGGACGCGGATTTGATGATTCCTGCGTCCAGTATCTTTTCTGCGTTTGGACGCAGAACACTTAGTATTTTTCTTTACTTTTGGTAAAGCATCTGACTTAAGTGTCTTTATCTTTTTGCAGCGCCGCAACCTGCTACTTCACTCCCCAAGATACGCCATTTTGGGCATGTAGGTGGAGCTGACCGGAACCTGACTTTTGTGCTGCAAAGGACTGCCCCTGTGACTGCCGACCAGTCGCCTGCTCGTGAGAAGAAGCTCTCGAATGTCGAGATGAGGACTCTTCGAGTGCTGATGACCGATGCAGCATTCACCACGGATGATGGCATTCAGCTGAAGAAGCCCGCCTTCTTCTTCGGGGATCATATCCATGATGGCGGCCATCGCGTGCATGAAGGGACTTACACATGGCTCCGTCAAATAGGGGGCAGAAGGTTCTTTCTCCCGGCCATGGATAGGATGTTCCCTATGTTCTATTACCAGCATATGTCCGTCCCGCGGAAGATGGAGTTTGACCTCGCTCGATATGCTCCTGAGGTTACCCTTGGCGATCTGGGCTCCCACCACCAAGTGCACCGTCATGACGGCCATGACGCGTCAGTTATCGGCCTTTTCCCTGGATCGCGCAAGAGGGAGATCCCGTCTGGAGAGATACCGCACATTGGCGCCACCTTCCTCAACATGTTCATGGCAGCGGAGGGCGACTATCCAGTTGCGTTCCGTGCATATGGGTGGGTCTATTCCCCAGCGAATTACTGGTGGGGCAGAATGGTTGGCTTTGTCCTTACCGAGCTCGGGGATTTGCTGAGGCGCATAGGACTGTACCCAGCGGTCAGGGCTGTACAGTGGGGGATCCCTCAAAGTTCTCAAAACTTCTTTGGGATCCTAGAACGTTACAATCCCTTGACGGGGACGTTCTTTACTCCAGTCGGGGAGATGGGCCTTGCCTTACACGAGATGCACGAGGTCTCAGGACTGGTGACAGGGGACATGCCCTATGAAGAATATGTCCCGACCGCTGTGGAGCTTCGCTACGTGAAGGAGGAGTTTCCTCTCATATACGAGACCTATTGGGAAGTGCTTTGTCACTTCCATATCTGCGGTCAGATCACCAAATGGCGGTCGCAGGGGGTCACGTATCTGTCTTGGGCCAGTTATTTGTTCAACAATGTGAACACCAAAGACCGCTTGATCACCCGATTGGCTCCCAGCACTGATAGGGAGATCGAAGACCGGATCGATCAGGCTCCCGAGAAGTTCTACACCACGGAGTCGAACGAAGATGGTTTCGACCCCGACTTGGTTTTTGAAAGCTTCCACCACCAAGCCCGGACTCCTATCTCCGATCGGGCGCTGCTGGCGGGTTTTCTGATGCTGTGGCTAAAGCGTTGTGTGGTGCCCACGCTGCCACATGAAGTTATAGTTGCCGATGTGGTGTACCCGGCGGTGCTTCTGGCCCATGGCAACCCTATAGCTCTTCTCCCGACCGTGGTGGCTGGTATTCAGAGCGGGCTGCGGGCGCTGGCTAAAAGCTTTTGTGAGCCGCCAAAAACTGTGGATTCCGAGGGAAAGCCGTTCACGGACGCGGAGGGGAATCCAGTGGTGAAGCATCCCAATCCTCGGGTCGAGCTGCCTTACACATACCTTATGGCCTGGTACGTGATGCACTGCCCCTCTTTGATGACGGCGGTGCGTTGGAAGGAGGACTCCGTCCCCTTCATACAGCGATTGGAGGGTTCGAGGTGGGAAGATCCTTATATATATTACATCCGGAAGCGTCTTTCAACCCCGGCAAATTATCAGCTCAATCGTTGCCTCCTCCAGATCCCTGGTGCATCCTACGGCGATCTACTTGTCGATTCCGCAGGCCCTGATGATTTCACGAGGTTATCCCAGGGAGCCTTCTGGTGGTTGCTCAATATTCGGCCCGGGTATATGCTTTTTCGACAAGGGACGTCATGCACCATTGAGCCATACATGCCGAATCGCTTCGCTCGACAGTTCGGCTATGACCAGCTCTATATCGGGAATCCCAATGCTTATCTCGCCTTCGAAGGGAACTTGTTCGAGGGTGCTCGGGCCTGGTATTATAGTGTGGCTGGAGGGACAGGAACATCCTTCCGTCTACCTCTCGAAGCGCCCAAGTGCCAGATGAGTCTAAGCTATTGTACCTGGTACTCCCAAGCCGTCCAGACACCAAACTTTCTTCCGGCATCTTCATGTATCGAGAGCATCAATGCAAGCCTCGAGACAAGGACAGAGTCTGGTAAACCAACAAGACTCATAGAGCAGTACCGGAGAGTTCGTAAGGAGGTCGGGAGAAGGACGAGGAGGGAGCCACGAGCTACAGAGCCACGACCGCCAAGGGCAGAGCCACGAGCGAAGAATGAGCCGTCAGTAACGAGGGCGGAGCCATCAGCGACGAGAGAGGAGCCTCCAGCAACGAGGGCGGAGCCACCAGCAAAGAGGTCTAAGCAGTTGGCGAGTAAGCGTCATCAACGCTCTACTCCTATTGTTGAACCAGCCCCAAAGAAGGTTAGGAGGGACTTGGCGTCCGAAGTCTCTCAATCCGGAGCCATCTCTGCTGGAGTTGAGGCGCTTCCTGAAGACCTTTTTGTCACAGTTGCGGAACCTCCGGAAGAGGGGGATTTACTCCCTCTAGTTCGTGCTCCTAGGTCGCACCACAGGCACCGCGAGGTTGTGGAGGAAGGGGAGTTCATCGAGCAATCTGCTGTTGCTGCTGATGTCACATCTCCAGAGATTGAAGTGGGGGGTGATGCAAATGTTGAGATTCTGGGAGTTGCAGCTCAGCTCAAATCTCCTTCTGCTCAGGAAAGGGGAGAGGAAGCACAGCAGTTGGGGTCTCCGAGCGTCTTTATCTCCAGTCTTAGGGCCGCCGACCCTAGTCCTACTACTGGAGTGATTGGAGGCCAGGCTCCGATTGTGGATTCTCCGGAGCCGTCGTCTTCTTCGCTCTCAGGGGCAAGCATGTTTGAGGACAAGGTTGACTATGGTGGTGAACCCGCTTCTCCTGATCAAAGTAAGTTTTTTCATATCTCAGAGGAGGAGATGTATGTGGGCGAATCATCGTCTGCACCATCAGTGGCGGCTATTCCTGTTGAAGGTACCTTTTCCACCTTCTGTCCAATTTTTCTTTGCATGTTGAAGAAAATGCCTTGACATTTTTCATTTTATATTGTAGGGCCAGCCGGAGACGTCGGAGCTATAACCTCCTCACATATTGATGAGATGGTGAGAGAGTTGACCGGACCCCAGGGTATTGAGGCCTCAACTGCTGAGATGCCTTCAGAGGGGGCAGCTGCTGGGACTGGGGAGCCTTCCACTCTGCCAGAGGAGGAAGCCACTGCTGAGGTCGAGGAGGTCCAGGTGAAGGCAGGTCCACTCCCAGAAGATCGCACGGCTCAAGTCTCAAATGAAGTTTCTGAGGAAATCGTGCTTGCCACTCCATCATTGGTCGCGGAAGTTCCCGCAGGGATAGCACCTCTGGAAGCACCAGTGGCCGGTTCCGCTCTTGCCGTATCAACAGTCAGCATGACTTCTGTGCAAAAAGAGCCGGCCTACACCCCTTCTTCTGAGATAGAAAAGGGGTCGGGGAGCGCTCCGGGTGATGACAGCATGGACTTCCTGACGCGCAGTACGGTGCGGCAGTTCTTCGAAGCGATGCGATCGTGCATCGACTTTATCCTTTCTGGGCGTCGTTCTTTTGACTTTGCCCGGAGATTTCTCGGGAATGTGGCCGAGAACATCGAACTAGTCGGGGGCCTTCCTCTTGCTCAGGCATGTATGCGGGTGGTGGATCAGTTGGAGAGTGACCTGAAAGAGCTGAAGTCTTTAGACGAAGCTGACTCCCTCCACGAAACCCAAGTCATCCTGGATAGCCTCCTTTCTGCCCAAAGGCAAGAGCGACAGGAAGTGGAAATGCAAATTGCTGAAGAGGTCAGTAACCTTGAACGTTCCCAGGCTGAATGTCAAAAGCTGATTGAGGATTCAGGGGAAACTGAGCTCGTCATGCAGACCACAGAGCTTGCTATTACCAATGCTCGGGCTGCTATTGCTAAAGCCCAAGCCCTGCTAGCTGTCAATGAAGAGAAGCTCGTCGCTCTTAAGAAGAAGCTAGAAGAGCAGCAGGCTGCGAGGGCACAGGCTGAAGAGAGCCAGTCCGTTCATCTCTCCAGATTGGAGACTTTGCGAGCCCAGCTGGCTGAAAAACCCTGCCTATCTGAAGAGGAGCTGCGGGTCCAGGCCATGATGGAGGCTGAGAAGACACGTCAGCATGAGATGCATCGTCTCAGGGAGCGCATCCGTTCTCTACCAGATCGAGATTTTTAGCCTTCTCCTCCCCCCCCTTTTTTTTTGTAACGCTCAATCTTATTTGTATAAGAGAGCGTTTTTGTATCACTTTCATATTTTTGGATATAAATAAAAGTGACACCCTCCTTTTTACTTCTTTTGTCTCGAACTCTTTGCCTTTGGTTGGACATGTAGGAGCAAGGAAGTCTTTTGATCTTTATCAAAATTATAATCATAATCTTAATAAGTCAAAAGTATTGAGGAAAGATCTTGTTCCAAGAACTTTCATGACACTGTCAGAGGTGTAAGCTTAACTTGACAGAGGTGATTTTTGGTGGACCTGCCACTTTGTGGAAGAAAGTGACAGGTGGAGTTCGTACCCCCGGGAAAGATGAACTTTTATCAAGGATTTTGTGCTTAACTTGATTTCAGATCAGCTGGGGATGTTGATGGAAACATTGTTTATTGGTGTAATGTTAACCAACAATGCCTCCAAAATGAATTCGATATTCTGTTGGGGAGAATATCAAATGAAACTAGACTCGCGGGGGAATCTAGGGAAGTCCTTACCGTTAGAGGTGTGATATTAACTTAACGGGTTGGAAATAGTCTTGTCAGAAGTGTAATGTTAACTTGACAAGGACATGAGTTAGAGGTGTGATGTTAACTTAACTCATCAATCATCTCAGTTTTATAAGAGAAAGCTGAGGGTGTCACTGTCATAGGTGTGATGTTTAACTTAACAGTGAGGGTAATGCTAGAGGTGTAATGTTGAACTTGGCATTAGTCGTCTCGGCTTGAAGAAGTCGAGGAAAGGTCATAGCCATAGGTGTATTGTTGAACTTAGCAATGACTCGGATGCTAGAAGTGTAGTGTTAACTTGGCATCGTTCGTCTCGGCTTAAGGAAGTCGAGGAAAGGTCATAGCCATAGGTGTATTGTTGAACTTAGCAATGACTCGGATGCTAGAAGTGTAGTGTTAACTTGGCATCGTCCATTTCAACTTCGATATGGAAGTCTGAAGAAAGGGTGACTGTCAGAGGTGTAATATTAACTTGACGGGCACCTGGTATACTGCTTAGAGGTGTAATGTTAACTTAAACAGTAGTTTGTCAGAGGTGTGATATTAACTTGACAAGAATTGGCTCTTGATAGGAGCAATTTGAGGACCTGTCATTCTATTGATGAGAATTGACAAGTGGAATTTGAAATGCCAGAGGTATAGTGTTAACTTGGCAATTTTGAAGTTTGCTGCTCTATGTAGAGGTAACAAGCGGGGCTTGTACTCGACAAGGAGTATTCATTACCAGAGGTATAGTGTTTAACGTAGTAATGTATGCATTTTGTGGTCCTACCATTCTATGGATGAGAATTGGTAAGAGATTTTGGAGGAGAGAGTGGAATCAGGTCCACTTAGGATTTTTAGCAAACCCTCAGCTATCAACGGATTTGAGATGCCTTTACCAACTACCGTTTGAGTTGGGCTAGCCATGCTATTCCCCTCAGCATGATGAGTTGTCGAGGATTTATGTTGGGTTTAAATGCCAACGTTTTCCTCTATCCTTAGCCGTCGAAGGCGTTGGATGTTTGATCAGAGGTGTGGTATTAACTTGATCGGCAGGAGAACACCATCTAGGGATAGTATTTCTTCAGGAATTTGCCATTGATTGGCATCATGAGTGTATCGCCATTAGAGGTTATGAGACGATACGATCCATTCGAGTAGACCGACTCTACTACAAATGGTCCTTCCCATTTGGGTTGGAATTTTCCCTTCGTCTTGTGCGTCATGACCATGGGTCTCCGGACGGCTAAGACAAGGTCGTCTTTCTTGAAAGTTCGCGTCTTGACTTTCTTGTTGAAGGCTCTGGTGATGCGAGCTTGATAAAGCTCGATCTGTTGCTGGGCCTGCAGACGCTTGTCGTCTAAGGCCTCCAGTTCTTGGAGTCGCTGTCGATACTTCTCCTCTGTTGTCATCTCGGCGGTCAGGGCGACGCGTAGAGATGGAATTTGGATTTCCAGTGGGAGGACAGCTTCACATCCGTACACCAAGGAAAATGGCGTGGCTTTAGTTGGGGTTCGCACGGTCGTGCGATATGCCCATAAGCATTCACCCAGCTTATCGTCCCAGTCTCGTTGACTTTTCGAGACGAATTTCTTAAGAAGCTTGCCAATAGTCTTGTTGAAAGCTTCCGCGAGGCCGTTGGCGGGAGGATAGTATGCCGTTGAAGACACACTCTGGATTCTGAACTTGGCACAGAATCTCTGGAAAGCCTGGCTGATGAACTGGGGTCCATTGTCATGGACGATCCGCCGAGGCACACCGAAGCGATAGATAACGTGATGTTTCACGAACTTGATCACGTTAGACGATTTTACCTCTTTTAGAGGAACAGCTTCGGCCCACTTGGAGAAGTAATCGGTTATTGCTAGAATGAACCGATGTCCTTTCGATGATGGTGGGCTGATGGGGCCGACCACGTCCATCCCCCACATTTCAAACGGCCAAGTAGAGGTCGTAGAGTGGAGGTACCCTGGTGCCTGATGGATGAAATCGCCATGTATTTGACAGGCATGACATCTTTTGGCGTAAGCGACGGCATCGGCGACCATTTTGGGCCAGTAGTACCCCAATCTTTGGAGTCTGTTTGCCAGCTTCGGGCCAGGTTGATGAGCTCCACACGTACCATCGTGGGCTTCTTTCAACACTTCACGGGCTTCTTTTGATGAGAGGCACCGGAGCAGGATCCCGTCATGCGATCGACGGTACAGTGTTCGCGTGATCGCATTATAGTAAAATTTGGGGGCTTTCCTCCGAATGGCGGCCGCCTCTTTGGTGTCTTCAGGCAGGATGCCGTATAAGACATAATCAATATAGGGAAATCGCCAGTCTTTAAGTTCTGGAGCGGTTGACACTTCAAGTGTTTCTTTACCGCGACGATCTCCTGTTGACCCTGGGTAGTTTCCGGGGGAAATTTTTGGACAGTATAGGTCGTGGCTATAGACGAATACTTTCTCCATTGTTCCTGCTGGGAGAGCTAGGGAAGCTGCGAGAGATGCGAGGGCATCTGCATGCGCATTTTGACTTCGCGGCACATGGTCAATGTAGAAGTTTGAAAACTTTTCCGCCATGTGGATTGTCGCGTTGTAGTATGGTACTAGATCTTCATGCCTGACCTCATACTCTCCACGAACTTGGCTGACGATGAGTTTGGAGTCACCGTACGCCTCGAGATTTTTAACGCCAATCTCATCGGCGAATTGCATCCCAATCAGGAGAGCGTTGTATTCCGCCACATTGTTCGAACAGGGTTCGGTTAACGAGATAGCCCGGGGGATCACGTAGTTTTGTGGGGAGACGAGTACTACTCCTACCCCCGCTACTGTGTGTCCCTTTGGGCTTGCCCTTGATGCACCATCGAAGAAAAGTTGCCACACTTGTCCTTCGAATGTTGCCTGAGTCAGGCATACTTCAGCGACCTCATCTGGGAGATCCTCATAAAGTTTGGCTACCCTCGGATCTGGGTGTTCAGCTAAAAAGTCCGCCACCGCTTGTCCTTTAATGGCCTTCTGTGGCAGGAAGTGCATCTCATATTGAGAGAGCAATATAGCCCATTTCGCCAGCCGGCCATTCAATGATGAAGGCTTTGTCATAAGCAACCTCAGGGGGTTGACTTTTGATATGACATTTATGGTTTGGCCTATCAGATAGTGTCGCATTTTCTGAATAGCGAACACCAAGGCCAAACACTCCTTCTCGATCGGGTTGTACCGATGTTCGGCCCCGATCATTGTTCTACTGAGGTAGTAGATTGCTTGTTCTCGCCCTTGGTCATCATTCTGAGCTAGTAGAGCTCCCAAAGAATGATCCATCGATCGGACGTACACCAGGAAGGGCTTTCCGGATACCGGAGCTGCAAGGACTGGTGGTTGGGTGAGGTATCGTTTGATCTCCTCGAATGCTTGCTGGCAAGCGTCGTCCCATATGAACGAGACTCCCTTCTTCATCAGCTTAGCGAAGGGTTGGCATCTTCCGGAGAGATTTGAAATAAATCTGCGGATGTATGCCAGTCGTCCCTGCAATCCTCTGAGCTCCCTGAGGCTTCTTGGAGGTTGCATTTCCTGAATGGCGCGAACCTTCTCCGGATCCAAATGAATTCCGGTAGAGGTTACAACAAACCCTAGGAATTTGCCGCTGGCTACCCCCAGGAATGATTTGGTGGGATTCATCTTTAATTGATGAGCCCGCATGATGTCAAAGACCGCTTTTAGATCCGCTATGTGATCTCCTTTAGTGCGGCTTTTCACCGCGATGTCATCGACATAGCACTCCACCGTTTTGCGTATCTGCTGGTGGAAAATGGCATTCATAGCCCTTTGGTATGTTGCCCCTGCATTCTTTAGTCCGAAGGGCATGACGGTGTAGCAGTATACTCCTAGAGGTGTCCTGAAGGAGGTGTGCTTTTCGTCGTCGGGGTACATCTTGATTTGATTGTATCCTGAGAATCCGTCCATAAAGGACATTCGCTCGAACCCGCATGTATTGTCAATCATGACATCTGTGATTGGCAACGGGAACTCGTCTTTGGGGCAGGCCTCGTTTAGATCGCGGAAGTCGATGCAGATCCGGATCTTCCCGTTCTTCTTGACAACGGGTACGATGTTGGCTACCCAATCAGGATGCTGTTCCTCCCTGATAAAGCCAGAGTCAATAAGCTTCTTGACTTCTGATTGGATTGCCTCCATTACTTCGGGACGGAACCGTCGCTGCTGTTGTTTGACAGGTTTTACATCCGGATTGATGTTGAGGCGGTGCATAGCCACTTGAGGATCAAGTCCAGGCATATCCTCGTAGTTCCAGGCGAAGACGTCTATATACTCTTGTATAAGAGATATTAGATCCTTCTTCTCTGAAGATGACAGGCCGTCACTTATGAAGATGGGCTTAGGATTAGCCTCATCCCCCAGATTGATCTGGACAACCTTGTCTTCTGTGGGTGGCTCACGCTGTTCAAAGCGGATATCCCAAAGAGCATTCAAATGTTTGATCCAAGGGTCTGTATCCGACTGGATCATTTCTTCATCTTCATCTTCCAGATGACTTGTTGAAACCATATTTATTGAAAGTTCTTTGAAGATGTTGCCGACACTGACATCCGATTCCCACGATGACGTGCCTGATGAGTGGTCGTGGCTTGACAGTCTCTCCGAATCAGAGGCTGATGGCACTGGAGTTGATACATAACCCAACCCCCGGCGCGTCTGATGATAATAATCAGGTGCTTTCCCTTTCGGCACAAAAGATCGAAGCAATGATCTCCTTCCTTTGCCGAAGTTCAATCCAGGTCCATTGGCTAGATCGTATCCCATACGCTTCATCATCTTGAGCGTTCTCGGTTCATAGTGATTGAACTGTGGGGGCTCCTTTTCACCTTCTGATTCTTCATAGAGTGCTGGTTCAGACGAAATTCGTCCAAAGAGGATTGGTTTCTGGTCTTTTCGTCTGGCTGGAACCAGGAATACAGACTTTTGTGCGTCGCCATCATCCTGGTACGTCCCGAAGGATGATTTTATTGGTACATGCAATGATGTCAAAGCATCCATTGCCGACCAGACATCCTCATCTACGTTGGTGCTAGTATCCGACGGTATTGAATCAGACTCACACGCAGGAAAATACGCGAAATCTAAATCTTCATTAATATACCAACCGCCTGTATCGTCGGCGGTATCAACATCGAGCTTATTAGTGCTCTTTACAAGTGGTTCTAGCTCCCACAGGCACTCTTCTTCCTCAGGCTCGACGTCAGCTTCATTACCAGAGTCTGGCTCCTCTGGTTGCGGGGTTTCATTAGTCTCCTCATATAAGAGGGAATCCGTGAAGTAATTCTCGACCCCTTTGAACGGATGCCTTTCGGCAATCAACGTTCGGACCTGTCCGCTCTCGTCGATGTATTTCATGACTTGATGGAGAGTGGAGGGAACAATGGAATTTTGGTGAATCCATGGTCGTCCCAGCAACAGGTTGTAAGACGTGTCAGCGTCAATGACGTAACACGTTACTTCTGATTTGAGGCTCCCGATCCGGCATTTGAGCTTGATCTTCCCCATCGGGCGGGAGCTGTTGGCATTAAACCCATAAATAGTCGTCTGGGTAGGGCTCAGACGATGGGTAGGAATGCCCAGAAATTGCATGACCCGGCGAGGTATGATGCTTAGTGCTGACCCAGGGTCTACCTGAATGCGATTCACCTCGGATGACCCGATATACCCCGTGAAGTATAGGGGTCGGTCATGCTTCCCTTTAACCTGCATGTCATCTTTTGTGAAAGAGATGCAGGGAGCATTTGGGGAGGTGTGGAGGCAATTCTCTACATCTTCCTCCCTCGGTACGTGGGTCAGAAAGACCTCAGCGTTTGTCAGGGCTTCTTGTAGAGCTTCTCTGGTTGACTTTGATAGCCTCAGGAGCTCATACAAGGTAATGCGTGCTGGGATGTTGGCTAACTGAGCCAGCACATCGAAGCGGTAAGGTGTCGAAGGTGTCGAAGATCCTTCCGCTGCACTTCTTGAAAGAACCCGAGAAAACCGAGTTTCTTTCTGTTTCTCCACGGGTGGTTTTGCGGAGGGCTGAGCTGGCTCTACAGCTGGTTGAGGAGGGACCACCGCCTTTTCGCCGTACTGCTTCAAGTACGCCTGCCCTGAGCGGGTGCCTGATGTCGGTTGGTTGGGCTCTGCCGCCAGGACCATTGTCTCCTCTTCTGAGTCGGTCAGCGAAGGAACATCAGCGTCTGCTTCCCGGGAAGAAGCGCAGATCACGTGGCAAGATGAAGCCTTTCCTTTGCCTTTGGACTTCCTGTTGGTCACAGTCGTCCATTGCTGCTCGTCAACGAGGTCAGGGTGGACCCACATGATTCCTCCTTCAGGTGTAGGGACCGGGACCAAGCCCTTCTCCTGCTGCTGATGAGGGTCTGTGTTGACCACTCTCAATTCTCCTTTCGGGACAGAGATCACTCCCACGGGCATCGGGGGTCGTGTCCCAAAGTGGAGCATCGACGTCATGTTGGCCGACATCTTCTTCTGCTCTGGCCGGAGTTTTAATACCTCCGCGTCAATCAGGGCTTGGAGGACGTCCTTGAAGATGTAGCAGCTCCTGGTAGGGTGCCCGAGCATCCTATGGTATAGGCAGTAGTTGGGATTGTCGGTCTTGCCGACTTCTTCCGGGCGCCTGATTTCAGGGAGCTTCAGTCGATTGCTCTTGTTGAGTAGTTTGAAGAGCGAATCGACGTGTTCCTCCTTGAAGGAATACTGTTTGTTGGCGCGGGGTTGGCTGGAGGAGCCACCTGCTCTGCCTGACTGAGGTTTGACGGGAGACTTGGTCTCTGTCGCCAAATTATCCTTCCGTTTTGTTTGGAGGGATGTGTCTGGTGCACGCCTCGTCGTCCTTTCTGGCCTGGGCTTGCCTTCTTCCGCTCTGACGCGGGCAACAATCTCCTCAGCCTGTTCACCTTGCTGGACTAACTGTTTCCAGGTGCGGCTTTCAGCAACCCCTATCTGAGCAAGGAGTGAGGTTTGGAGATTGTGGCGACATGTTTCCACCAGGGTGGCCTGGGTCATGCCGCTCGGACATCGGAGTGCCGTGTTCCGAAATCTTTCTACAAAAGACTTAACGGACTCTCCCTTTCGCTGCTTGGTAGCTAAAAGGGTAGGCATTGTTACCTCCGAGTCATCCTCGAAGAAGCGTGTTAGAAACAGCTTCTCCAAGTCGCCCCAGTTCTTGATTGAACCTTCCGGGAGCTTCATAAACCATTCAAAGGCCAACCCTTTCAGGGTGCCAATGAACAGTCGCGCCAATATAGCGTCGTTATCTACCACATTCCCAGTTTGGGATTTGAAGTAGTAGATATGCTGGTTGGGTGATCCCTTCCCGTCGAAAGCTTGGAGAGTTGGAGCCTTGAATCTAGGAGGGTACGGGACTAAGTCCCACTCGGCTGGATATGGCCGGACCACTCCAGCTTCTTGGAGATCTTTACGACTGGCAAGGGCGTTGAGTCGTTGCTCCAGTAGGCTCATTCTTTGATCTTGAGCCTTCTCCGAGTCTGAGTTGCTTCCTGCATGCGCTGAAGGCCTGGACACATTCGAAGGAGATCGTCGTGTCCCATCGGAGGGATCAGAGGGTGGATTTCCTCCTCTTCCTCTTCTAGCTCTTGGCCTTCTAGGAGGAGACCTCTCTCTCTCTTCGAGCAATTTCTCAAGCATGTGCTTGAGACCGTCAATGGTTCTCTGTTGAGAGGAGAGTATTTGCATTTGGTGCTTCTGCATCTGCATTAGATGCTTAGTTGTCTCCTCAGGAGCGTCTTCTTTATCCTCAGGAGCATCTGCCATGTAGGCAAAAACTCCTCTTTCACCGGAAGAGTTCGAATCTTGCGACTCTATCACTACGGAGTGAGAGTCGTCCATTCTAATGCCGCGGGATAAGGCATTATAGTCAATTGGGGGGATGGTCCCTGTCCTGGTACGGGTATGTCGATACACCCCTTCTGTCTCAGAGTTTGACCCCTCTGAATTGATCATTGGTTGTTTTCCCCTGCTTCTGCTTGTCATATATGCGGTAAGCTCCGGGTATTCGACATCAGAGAAGGTTCTCTTTCGGTGGGAGCGCCTTCTTTTGGCTGACGGGGGAATCAGGGTCAGCTGTATAACCAAAGACGGCTGGTGCACGCCTGATTCGCAATGGCATCCAGAGAGCATCTGGATGAGTTGTTGACAGCAGCAAGAAGAAGTGGCCTGATTGGCACTTCTTTTCCTTGTCAAATAATCCCTCAAATCCGTGGGAGGGGGATTAAATAGACTGGCCTCACGGCGTCGAAGACGGGGGGCAGTCGTGTGTTGCGCTGTCTGAACGCAGGTCTCAGAAACGCGGTGGTCACACTGTTGCGTTGCGCGCGTCTGGCGTCTCTGTTGAGACGAGACGCGGTCCTCGCGTTGCAGTCTGCTGCGTTGGAGCAGAGAGACTTGGGACGTTACGCGCGTCTGGCGTCTCTGTTGAGATAAGACGCGGTCGTCGCACTGTTGTCCACTGCGCTGGGGCAGAGAGACTTGAGGTGTTACGCGCGTCTGGCGTCTCTGTTGAGACGAGACGCGGTCCTCGCACTGTTGGGAGATTTCGCGCGTCTGGCGTCTCTGTTGAGACGAGACGCGGTTCTCGCACTGTTGTCCGCTGCGTTGAAGCAGAGGGACTTGGAAGATAATGGGCTGCTGGGCCCCATGCCTGGGAACGCATGCGTCCTGCGTTTGATGAGACGCAGAAACTTCGCTTCGGCGTTTGGTAAGTTGATCTTCAGCAGACTCAACTTGAGGAGTCTCGCGTTTGGGTCGCCAAACGCGGATTTCTCGCACTGGTCGAGGTGCGGGCAAGGCATCATATTGAACGCCGCGTCCAACCCCAGTCAGAGAACCATCGGTTCCAACCGAGTGTTGACGCGCGCGTCGTCTTTGTCGACGCTCGGCATTTCGATTGCGTCGTGGAGGAGGAGAGAAGCCAACAATTTCCTGGTTTGAAGAACCAGGGCTGTTCACCACGCGGGTCTCTTGGGAGACGTTGACGCGGGGTTTCTGCGAGACGCGGGCGTTCTGCAAGACGCGGGCGTCACGCGAGACGCGGTCGATCGCAGCAACAGTTGTGCCGTGGACCACGCGGGCCTTCAGAGAGGCGTTGGCGCGTGAGTTCTGCGCGTCGCGGTTGATCGCAGCAGAGGCGTTGGATGTTACGCGGGCCTTCGAGGAGGCGTTGACGCGTGAACTGGGCGCGGCACAGAGGGTGACAGCAGCGCCTGGTTGAGCCGCGGATTGGGCTTCGGGAGGCTGCGTCGTTGAGACCCTGCGGCAGACGCGGGTCTTGGGGCTCTTGGAGCCAGAAGAGAGAACTCTTCATACTTCGCCTGGTCGAACTCAACGACGAGTGATTCGACCATCTTCCCCTTACGGAGAACGTCATCCTGTACCACGATGTGCTCATCGGTCACGAATGTAGTCCCCAGCGGAGTCGCCATCTCTTGTACGGTGCGGGAAAGAGATTTTGCGGTAAAATTTCCTTGAATCAGTTGAAAGATTACAACAAAAACAATATTCCGACTACAAGGGAGGGAGGATGCTTGGATCTTCCCTTTGTTTAGTGCTGGGTTCTTCGTGTGGCGATGGAGAGTGAATCTTGTTCTCCGTTGACCAGATGACCGTCCTGGACCGTCGGGGGTCTTCTCTTCGGCCGGTAGGGGAGTAACTCAGCTCCGGCTACCAAACTCTCAAAGAGGAGGTAGGCGAAGATAGGCTAGTACTCAGTAAGCCTGTTGAAGAATCTCCTCTCTCTCGGTTGTCGACGTTGGGCTTCTCTCTCTCGATGCCTTGATCCTCTGACCCTCCTCTCTTTTGATTCAATCCAATCCACCCTTCCTTCATAGCCAACAGGGCTATTTATAGGGGTCTTAAGGGGTGATCGTGCCCCCTAAAAATGTGCCTGAACGAGGGCCACTACCCGCCATATGCGCGGGAACTGACTCCCCACGATCTGGGCGGTTGCAACTGAGACGCGGATTTCAGACTAAACGCGCCTTGATGCTGAGACGCGGGCTTCAGGCCGGACGCGCCTTGGATGCTGAGACGCGGGCGTCAGTCCCTTGCGTCTTGGATGCTGAGACGCGGGCGTCGAGCCAACACGCTTTGATGTTAAGACGCGGGCTTCAGGCCGACGC
>JAVJIF010012753.1:0-104126 GCA_038442645.1 Agave tequilana | reverse complement strand
AAGTAAGGTGTCAAATTGTACTTCACATCTAGTCTATTACTTTACCCTAAATCATATGCACCTTCGTGATGTGAAATTTTGACTAATGGTTCTTTAACTCTAACTCTTATGCCTTATTTATTTATTTTATTTTGGTGGTGTCATTCCTTCGTTTTATTAGGCTTACTAATCTGTTCATGTATGAGCCTTTAATCGGTGACTCTCAAAGCGAACGGTCTTAGGGCACCGGGTGAGAAAACACCCCAAGTACTTAAGAACTTGAGCAAATAAGGTCATAAAACTAAAGATTTTATTATATGAACCACTTTTAGGCGTGAATACTTATGCTTTGAGGCATAAATACCCAGCTTAATCAGAGAATTTTTATGTATATAAATATATTTTTCTTTTTCTTTTTTTTTTTTCTTTTCTTTTAAATAAGGCATAAGAATCTTTGTTTTTGAACCCTAAGGTGTTAAGTGTATAAAGCATGCTATATCATCAAGGTAAAAATCTAGACAAAATTAATTTTTCAAATTTTCTTCCTAACTTTGGAAAATCAAACAAATAATCTTATTTTGATCAAGTTAAGAAATTCTAATTATGATTCTCCTATTCTTAAAATTGACTTAATTTCTTACATAGAATATGTCAAAAAATATTGTTTCTATTTTCAAAAAATTTTAAAAGTAAAGAAAATGTTAGTAATTTTTTTATATAATAAAAGGAAAAACCTAAGTTATGTTAGAACTCTCCCCCACGCCTATCGCATGCATTGTCCATGTATGAATGAACACATAGATGCATGAAAAGAAGAAGGGAAGAAAAATATTACCTTAAGGTGGTGGCTCCGATGGTGGTTCTGAATGGGTCAAGCGTTGCTACCAATCAAGATAATGTGATGGTTCACAGAACCCACCTTTATTGACCTCTTTTTATTTACGAATTTATAGCCCCCAATATGAATAGGATAATAAAAGATCCTATCGTGAAACTTATTCCCTTTACACAACTTATTGGTCGCTAATGTTGCATATTTAATATCATATGTCCATACTATTATAGAATAAAAGCCTGCATTGTCCTAATTAGTTGTTGATTATTTGCAGGCCCAATCTTTAAGGAGATGAAGAGAAATGAGCCCAAAGCCCACCAAAATTTTGAATTAAATCAGAATTAATTCGCACTCACTGAATCAGGGCAAAATCAAGAGGTGAAAACCGGTTGAGAAGAATCCTCTCAGAATCGATCGGTTTGAAGTAAAGACGACGGCCATTTCTTCAAAATCTCGGAGCCAAACTGCAAAACCAAATCCAGATAAAGTCAGAGGGAGAAACCGGGGAGAACCACAACAGGGTGTGGCCACCTGGCCACACCAGGGCCGCGGAAACGCGGCCACCAAGCCGCGTTTCCGCGGCAAAAGTTGGGGAGTTAGGGGGAGCGTTTGCTCCCCCGACCTCCCCGGGATCCTATAGATTGGGTTTTGCCTATAAAAGGCCTGAACTTGCGCTGAAAATTGGACGACCATGCAGAGATACGATTTATCCAAGTTTTCTATTTCTTAGTTTAGGTGTTTCTTTCTTTTTATGTAACTTGTATGTAAGTTTAGGTTAGATGATGATTCATGTAAGTAAGAGAGAGAGGCTGATGTTGAGAGTGACACCGATGTACCCTCCTCCTTTCTTCCATTGTTTCTGTAAGTAATAAAGGTAAATGCTTTGTTTTATGTTTGCTTTACTTTACCTTTCTTTTGCTTCTTCTTCCTCCTTTCTACTTTACCTCGTTTGTTTTTGTTGAGTTTACAAGTGAATTCCAAAGCACAAGTGCAACGATGTTATGTGAGTGCCAACGATAGTTCATGAAGACGTTCTCCTCCTTAAGACGTATCACTTCATGCTTGTACTAGACTTGATGATATAATGCGAACGGGGACTGAGCTCGGGCTTATGATCTATGCGTTGAATGCCTCCTAAACAAAGGTAGAACATGCAAAGGTTTTCAGGTAAGTCATCAATCAATCTAGTAAGTATTTCTTCAACCTCTTTCTTCTTTTATTTCTTTTGCATAGATCGCAATCACGATTTCTTTCACCACATCTTCCAATCGTTTTCACTCTTTTTCCAACTCATTGTATATAGTCATTCTCGTTTTTCTCCACCTTCTCCATCTATTGTTTTCTTTCTTTAACAAACTTTCTTTCTTATTTTCTTTTAAGAAACAAAGAAGAATTCGTTTTGTTTTCATAACGATTTCAATAAAGAACGTAAACGCTCTATCGCAAAACCCTCCTTGTGGATCACGACCGTATAGCCACTTGCTATCGCGGAAAGAATTGAGCACTTGCACATCCTAATCTTAAGTTCTAAAATCCGTATTTTTTGTGCAGGTTTAGCCACAATCAAATTTTGGCGCCGTTGCGGGGAGGGTAACGTTTTTATTGAAATCTGATTTTCTGAAAATTTTTTAGAACTAAACGAATTTTCTTCTCTGTGCAGGTTAAGGGTGATTGAGATTTTCCTGCACACAAAAATAAGGAATTAGATTAGAACAAGTTGTGCAAGGTCTCAATTCTAATCCGCGTGGTAGCAGTGGCTATGCGGGTCGTGATCCTCTGGGAGGGACTAGCGATGGAAGCTTTGTCAATAAGTTATCTCTAAAGTTTTTTTATTTAATGTTAAGTTAGAAGAAAGAAGATGGAGAAGAAGAAGTGATATTTACAATGGAAGTGAAGAAAAAGAAATTGAGAATATGGTAGTGTGAGATCTAAACTAAAGAAATAAAAAGAAAGAAACTATAACACGTACAAACCTCTTCTACCTTGCTTACCTTTGATCTGTTCGCGACGACTTACCCTGTCTTGGAAGGCTGCAAGTATGGCGTATAGGATCGTCCACCTTCGCTACCTACACTATGAAAAGAAAAGATAATCTAAAGAAGGATTGTTCATCTCCATAGGCCATCAAGTGCTCTTCTTTGGCTTGGCAGTCTCGAAGCAATCAAATCTCACGGTCACAAAACATTAGAGAGAAATAACAGAAGTAAACAAGAATAGAGAAAACAAGAACACAACATGAAATAAAAGAGATGAAGCAAGAATAAACATAAAAAAACAGACTTTGAGCAGATGTTATAACAATGAAGGAAAAAGAAAAACTTACACCGATGTCACTCAGTACAAGTAGGAACTCTTTCCCCATGAAAGCTTCCTCCACTCTCAGTTTACATAAAGGAAAAAAAAATAAAAATTACAAAAGAGAAAAGAAAACCTAAACTAGAAGAAAGCCTAAAAAACCTAATTTTGGCCCTCTATTTCGCTGGACGCTCTTCTCGTTGCACTGCAGGGGGTATTTATAGGAGCAGAAGGAGTAGAGTCCAGTTTGAAGTCCTCCATGAAAACCCGTATCAGGATATGATTGAAATGCCGCGGAAACGCGACTTGGGCCGCGTTTCCGCAGCCTTATTGGTGGGCTGGCCACGCGCTTTGGCGCGTGGCTTCTCCTGGTCCGTTCATCTGGTCGTTTCCTTCTGGAAGCTACATCCTGGCTCTTAATCTTTGGATTTGGATATAACTTGGGAATCAAGTTACCTAGATCCCAAATCTTTTATCCACGAATTTATGATCTTAAATTCTCCTTCTTTGGCTTTTATCCTCATCTGTAAGTTTTTAGGGTTGAATAGAAGTCTATCCTTCCCTCTTCTTTAATATTTGCAACTTTGGCCCTTGTGTATTTGCAATTTTGACAATTAATATTTGCACTTTTGCACTTGGGCTTAAATATGGGCTTTTGGGCTTCTTTTAGGCTTTATTTTTTTATTTTAATATTTCGAGGCCTGCACACAATAAATAATAAAATATGAGTAAATGTGCAGAATTATATGAATAAATATGAAAATGTGATGGTAAATGTCATGATAAAATGCACTTGTATCCAGCATGAATAAAGAATTTTGATTGAGATTCACCTACACACAAAATAAAGAATTTTAGATTTAAGAACAAGTTGTGCAAGGTGCTCAATTCTAATCCGCTGTTGCAATGGGTTATGCGGGTCGTGATCCTCTGGGAGGGACTAGCGATGGAAGCTTTATCAATAAGTTATCTCTAAAGTTTTTATTATTAATGTTAAGTTAGAAAGAAAGAAGATGCAGAAGAAGAAGTGATTTACAATGGAAAGTGAACAAAAAGAAATTGAGTATATGTTAGTGTGAGATCTAAACTAAAGAAATAAAATGAAAGAAACTATACGTACGTAAAACCTCTTCTACCTTGCTTACCTTTGATCTGTTCGCGACGACTTACCCTGTCTTGGAAGGCGTGCAAGTATGGCGTATAGGATCGTCCACCTTCGCTACCTACACTATGAAAAGAAAAGACAATCTAAAGAATGATTGTTCATCTCCATAGGCCATCAAGTGCTCTTCTTTGGCTAGGCAGTCTCGAAGCAATCAGATCTCACGGTTCACAAAACATTAGAGAGAAAGAACAGAAGTAAACAAGAATAGAGAAAATAAGAACACAACATGAAATAAAAGAGATAAAGCAAGAATAAACAAAAAAACAGACTTTGAGCAGATGTTATTAACAATGAAGGAAAAGTAAAAACTTACACCGATGTCACCTCAGTACAAGTAGGAACTCCTTCCTCCATGAAAGCTTCCTCCACTCAGTTTACATAAAGGGAAAAAAATAAAAATTACAAAAAGAGAAAAGAAAACCTAAACTAGAAGAAAGCCTAAAAAACCTAATTTTTGGCCCTTTATTTCGCTGGACGCTCTTCTCGGTTGCACTGCAGGGGTATTTATAGGAGCAGAAGGAGTAGAGTCCAGTTTGAAGTCCTCCACGAAAACCCGTACCAGGATATGATTGAAATGCCGCGGAAACGCGGCTTGGGCCGCGTTTCCGCAGCCTTATGGTGGCGGCTGGCCACGCGCTTTGCGCGTGCTTCTCCTGGTCCGTCCATCTGGTCGTTTCCTTCTAGAAGCTGCATCCAGGCTCTTAATCTTTGGATTTGGATATAACTTGGAATCAAGTACCTATATCCAAATCTTTTATCTACGAATTTGTAATCTAAATTCTCTTCTTTGGCTTTTATACTCATCTGCAAGTTTTTAGGGTTGAATAGAAGTCTATCCTTCCCTCTTCTTTAATATTTGCAACTTTGGCCCTTGTGTATTTGCAATTTTGACAATTAATATTGCACTTTTGCACTTGGGCTTGAATATGGGCTTTTGGGCTTCTTTAGGCTTTATTTCTTTATTTAATATTTCGAGGCCTGCACACAATAAATAATAAAATATGAGTAAATGTGCAGAATTATATGAATAAATATGAAAATGTGATGGTAAATGTCATGATAAAAATGCACTTGTATCCAGCATGAATAAAGAATTTTGATTGAGATTCACCTGCACACAAAATAAAGAATTTTAGATTTAAGAAAAGGTTGTGCAAGGTGCTCAATCTAATCCGTTTTGCAATGTGCTTATGCGGGTCGTGATCCTCTGGGAGGGACTAGCGATGGAAGCTTTATCAATAAGTTATCTCTAAAGTTTTTATTATTTTATGTTAAGTTAGAAAGAAAGAAGATGGAGAAGAAGAAGTGATATTTACAATGGAAGTGAAGAAAAAGAAATGAGAATATGGTAGTGTGAGATCTAAACTAAAGAAATAAAAAGAAAGAAACTATAACACGTACAAACCTCTATACCTTGCTTACCTTTGATCTGTTCGCGACGACTTACCCTGTCTTGGAAGGCGTGCAAGTATGGCGTTATAGAATCGTCCACCTTCGCTACCTACACTATGAAAAGAAAAGACAATCTAAAGAAGGATTGTTCATCTCCATAGGCCATCAAGTGCTCTTCTTTGGCTAGGCAGTCTCAAAGCAATCAGATCTCACGGTTCACCAAAACATTAGAGAGAAATAACAGAAGTAAATAAGAATAGAGAAAAACAAGAACACAACATGAAATAAAAGAGATGAAGCAAGAATAAACAAAAAAAACAGACTTTGAGCAGATGTTATTAACAATGAAGGAAAAGTAAAAACTTACACCGATGTCACCTCAGTACAAGGAGGAACTCCTTCCTCCATGAAAGCTTCCTCAACTCTCAGTTTACATAAAGGAAAAAAAAATAAAAATTACAAAAGAGAAAAGAAAACCTAAACTAGAAGAAAGCCTAAAAAACCTAATTTTTGGCCCTCTATTTCGCTGGACGCTCTTCTCGGTTGCACTGCAGGGGGTATTTATAGGAGCAGAAGGAGTAGAGTCCAGTTTGAAGTCCTCCACGAAAACCCGTACCAAGATATGATTGAAATGCCGCGGAAACGCGGCTTGGGCCGCGTTTCCGCGGCCTTATGGTGGCGGCTGGCCACGCGCTTGGCGCGTGTACTTCTGGTCCGTCCATCTGGTCGTTTCCTTCTGGAAGCTGCATCCTGGCTCTTAATCTTTGGATTTGGATATAACTTGGGAATCAAGTTACCTAGATCCCAAATCTTTTATCCACGAATTTGTGATCTTAAATTCTCCTTCTTTGGCTTTTATCCTCATCTGCAAGTTTTTAGGGTTGAATAGAAGTCTATCCTTCCCTCTTCTTTAATATTTGCAACTTTGGCCCTTGTGTATTTGCAATTTTGACAATTAATATTTGCACTTGGGCTTGAATATGGGCTTTTAGGCTTCTTTTAGGCTTTATTTCTTTATTTTAATATTTCGAGGCCTGCACACAATAAATAATAAAATATGAGTAAATGTGCAGAATTATATGAATAAATATGAAAAATGTGATGGTAAATGTCATGATAAAAAATGCACTTTTCACTACCAATCACACCCCCACACTTATCTTTTGCTCGTCCTCGAGTAAAAATCAAAGAAAAAGAAAAAGAAAAGAAAAATTAGTCTAACCTAACTCACTTTCGTAGGAATCACGGTTGCACTTAGCATGTGCAACAAGCCGTTAAACCCCTAGGTTAACCTAGAGGACGATGTGTTGTCTCGTGAGCGTTTTCAGCGGATTACACCCACAAAATCCATAAAAAGAAAAATATTTGAAATACTTTTGAAAAGACTAAGTAGTCTATCGGTTTTAGGATTATCATTTTTATTCATTCTTAAACTTAGTCTTAATAAAGTCAATTGTTATTCATTTTAGGTAAGGATCAAAATTGAATGCTTGTATAGTCTTTTTCGTTACCAAAAATCATATGCATCCTTATGAATTTGTACTAGGAATTCCTTAACTTGGACTCTCATGCCTCTTCCCTTTTTTTTCTTCCTTTTTTTTAATATGTATAACTCATCTAATTTTCTTTCGTGTAAGCATGAAGGCTTCTTGAGGCACTCATACCTAACTAATTGACTATTAAATGTGTTAATATATATATAATATTTCTTAGTTTTCTTAGGCTTTCTAATTCACCCATGTAGCGAACTTAAAGTCGGTGGCTCCCGAACCGGTCAGCTTTAGGGCACCAGGTGAGAAAACACCCCGCGGACTCAAATTCGAGTGAACTAGGCCACAAAACTAAGGACTTTATTTTATTTAGAACTCACCTTTAGGCGTGAATACTTATGCTTCTTGAGGCACATGTATCCAGCTTAATTAGTGATTTTTTTTAATAATTTTTTTTTAAGAGGCACAAGGGTCTTTGTCTTAGAATCCTAGATATGCATTCAGTATGCATATTCATTAAGGTAAAAATTAAGACTAACTACTTATTCAATTTCTCCTCCTATACCTAAAAATTCAACAATTTATTTATTTTGACCAAGTTTTAGAAATCCTAATCATGATTTTCCTAATTCTCAAGATTAACTTAGATTTCTTTCAAAAGATAAGTCAAAATATTGTCCTTTTTATAAAATTTTTTTTTTTAGTTTATTATTAGTAAATTTTTGTTAGTTTCTAACTATGTTAGTATGTTAGTAAAGCCCACCCCCACACTTATCTCATGCATTGTCATCAATGTATGAATGAATGCATATATGCATGAAAAAGAATAAGGGAAGGCAGAAGTTACCTTAAGGTGGTGGTTTTAGTGGTGGTCTAATTGGTCCACGAAAGGCGGCCCAATCAAGATAATGTGGTAGTTCACGGGACCTACCTTTATTGACCTCTTTTTATTTACATATTTACAGTCCCCAGAATGAATAGGATCATGGAAGATCCTCTCGTGAAACTTACTCCCTTTACATGACCAGTCCTGGAAAATCATCACAGAGTCATGGTCTATACCTATGTCAATCAAAAGAATGTGACTTGATAGAATGGTGATTTGGACTCAAGAATGATCGGTTCAGGAACTAATACTGACTCAGGAAAGAAAATCAAATCAAGTATGGGTTCAGGAGTCGGGCTAGGTTCAAGAATTGGGTCCAAGTCAAGAAATTGAAACTCAAGTCCACAATCATTTTCCCACAATTGAATGTGACTCAATGTTGGTGATTCAAGTTCAGGAATGATAGGTGTGGGAATCAAAACTGACTCTAAAATATTACCTAAGTCGGGTAACAAAACAGGAGTCAATAATGATTCGGGAATTTGAACTTGATCATAGATTTGGGAATCTAGGTCACATATCTCATTAGTTTCAATCTCATAAAAATTAGAACTTGCTAATTTGTCAAGGGGACTTTCAAAAGTATGAAATTGTCAAGTCAAGTTCACTATGATGATCTTCAAAAATGGGTGATTCAAATTCATGATCTATGGGCACAGGAATAAATGTTGGCTCAGAAAATTGGTCCAAATTGGGTAAGGATACCGGAGTCAACATAGATTCGAAAATGGAAACTGAATCGCAATGTTGGGATCGGGTTCACATTCACAATCTAATTCAATCTCATTGAAATTAAAACTAGCCAATTTGTCCAAGGATTGGGGTGAGCAAGTTCATATTGATGTGATGAAATTGAATTTTGATCAAGGTCTTCTAGACAGAATGATTCTTGGTTCCTATCAACTTGGTTGGTAAGTTCAAGAATGTTTGAAAGTCTAGAAATTTGATCATTCATTATCTCTTGCAACCGATCCACTTTTCTTCTAACCCATTGAATGGATCATGGAGGAGGATTGAAACACTGGTGATGTGGGAAAAGACGTATACGAGATAATGGTTGAACAGGTGGTTGACCATATGGCTCAGGGGTGTTGAATCCCCATTGACTCTGTGAAGAGTAGTGATGATTATTCCAATCTTGTTCATAGTATTGGTGCTGGGTATGTAATGATCGGATAAGACCAATCTGGCACACTAGGTTGGTTAGAGTTATGATATGCCGGGGTGGTAATATCCGAAAAAGAGGTTGGTGTATAATATGGATCCTCATTAAATTGAAAAAATTATTGTTATAGGCCATATCACACAAAACAAACAAAAGAAAAGAAAACAAAAAATAAACAAACAAAAAAGAAAAATTCTAACCTAAGTTAGGGTAGACCTATGACCTAGATGACTCCTAACTAGTTAGACTGTCCACGGGAGGTAAGTGCAGACTTTGACCACAAGTTAATCATCCAGGTCAGGGCAAGAGTGGTGGGAGGTTTTCCGTCAAAGACGTTCCTTAATTAAATAACCACCAATCTTCGGGCTTTCGGCCCTCAATCCCCTTCCTAGACACTGATTTGGCAAGAGTCAACTTCCAGCACCGTTCCCCCTTAGGATAATCTCCTAATTGAGTCCGAGAAGTCCCTAGGGCCAACGTTCTAGTCAATTTTTAATTAGGGTTAGGGTTGTGAGTGCTTGGAATAAGATTTTTTTTTTGGGCCAAAGAAGGGTGATTAAATCCCCACTTATTTGTAAGGGGTTATGCCCTTAAAATAAATTTGTGCAAGTGTACAAACTATGTAAATAAGATTCACTCAAAGCATCAACCAAGAGATGAGTCCTATTCTACATGCAATGCGAACGTACCTTGCTCCAGCACTCTTCAACAGTAAAAAAAAGGAATTGAAAAGACACGTGCCTAATATGCAAACGTCTAATCAATTTTATCTTTAACAACAAGTATTTTACTGTTGATTAATTAGCAGTAAGCAGGGTTATCACAGAATAAAGTTTAACAGAGCAGTAGACAGATATTGCAATTTGCAGAAACCTGCAAAAAGATGATCAGTAGGGAACTACTCAAGGCCGCGGTTTCGCAGCAATCCGCCGCGTTTTCCGCGGCTCTGAAGTAGGCTCTTGTGCTCTGCCTTCGAGGGCAGAGGCACAGACTTGCTATATGTCCACTTCTATTATCAGTTCCTGTTCTCCAAACCTGCAAACAGAAAGAATAAAAAGAATTAGCTAAAAAAATTTTATTTTAGAGAAAAACTTACTGTCCCTCCCCGGCAACGGCGCCAAAATTTTGATTGAGATTCACCTGCACACAAAATAAAGAATTTAGATTTAAGAATAAGTTGTACAAGGTGCTCAATTCTAATCCGCTTTAGCAATGGTCTTATGCGGGTCGTGATCCTCTGGGAGGGGACTAGCGATGGAAGCTTTGTCAATAAGTTATCTCTAAGTTTTTATTATTTTAATGTTAAGTTAGAAAGAAAGAAGATGGAGAGAAGTAATATTACAATGGAAGTGAAGAAAAAGAAATTGAGAATATGGTAGTGTGAGATCTAAACTAAAGAAATAAAAGAAAGAAACTATAACACGTACAAACCTTCTACCTTGCTTACCTTTGATCTGTTCGCGACGACTTACCCTGTCTTGGAAGGCGTGCAAGTATGGCGTATAGGATCGTCCACCTCGCTACCTACACTATGAAAAGAAAAGACAATCTAAAGAAGGATTGTTCATCTCCATAGGCCATCAAGTGCTCTTCTTTGGCTAGGCAGTCTCGAAGCAATCAGATCTCACGGTTTCACAAAATCTTAGAGAGAAATAACAGAAGTAAACAAGAATAGAGAAAACAAGAACACAACATGAAATAAAAGAGATATGAAGCAAGAATAACAAAAAAACAGACTTTGAGCAGATGTTATTAACAATGAAGGAAAAGTAAAAACTTACACCGATGTCACCTCAGTACAAGTGGAACTCCTTCCTCCATGAAAGCTTCCTCCACTCTCAGTTTACATAAAGGGAAAAAAAATAAAAAATACTAAAGGAAAAGAAAACCTAAACTAGAAGAAAGCCTAAAAAACCTAATTTTTGGCCCTCTATTTCGCTAGACGCTCTTCTCGGTTGCACTGCAGGGGGTATTATAGGAGCAGAAGGAGTAGAGTCCAGTTTGAAGTCCTTCACGAAAACCCGTACCAGGATATGATTGAAATGCCGCGAAACGCGGCTTGGGCCGCGTTTCCGCGGCCTTATGGTGGCGGTTGGCCATGCGCTTTTGCGCGTGGCTTCTCCTGGTCTCGTCCATCTGGTCGTTTCCTTCTGGAAGCTGCATCCTGGCTCTTAATCTTTGGATTTGGATATAACTGCGGAATCAAGTTACCTAGATCCAAATCTTAATCCATGAATTTGTGATCTACATTCTCCTTCTTGGCTTTATCCTCATCTGCAAGTTTTTAGGGTTGAATAGAAGTCTATCCCTCCCTCTTCTTTAATATTTGCAAACTTTGGCCCTGTGTATTGCAATTTTGACAATTAATATTGCACTTTTGCACTTGGGCTTGAATACGGGCTTTGAGCTTTTTTAGGCTTTATTTCTTATTTTAATATTTCGAGGCCTGCACACAATAAATAATAAAATATGAGTAAATGTGCCAGAATTATATGAATAATATGAAAATGTGATGGTAAATGCATGATAAAAATGCACTTTTCACTATCAATCAAAGGGCAAGCAAAGCAGGAAATTAAAGTTGCCAGTAACATATAAGTGGCCTTGGGCCTCTGCTCTAAAAAGCAGAGACCAAGTGCCCTTGCTTTGCCGCGGATCCGCGCTGCCAAAGCCGCGAAAACGCGGCAAAAAGGAGTGGACTACTAACTGTCTTTTTGCAGGGCTGCTTGCTTTGTAAATTGTAGTTTTCTGTAACTTTACTTTTCTTATATGCCATCACATAAGCCTGCTAATAATCAACAGTTAAAACATTTGTTGAAAGATAAAAAATTGATTAGACGTTTGCATTTTAGGCACGTGTCTTTTTAATTCATTTATTTTTACTGTTGAAGAGTGCTGGAGCAAGGTACGTTCGCATTGCATGTAGAATAGGACTCATCTCTGGTTGATTTTCATTGCTTTGAGTGATTCTTATTTACATATCTTGTACACTTGCACAAAATTATCTTAAGGGCACTAACCATAATAAGATAAGGTGGGGATTTAATCACCCTTCCTTAGCCCAAAATCAGATTCCAAGCACTCACTAACCCAAGCCTAACTAAAAATGAGTAGACGTTGGCCCTAGGGACATCTCGGGACTCAATTAGGAGATTATCCTAAGGGGGAAAGGTGTTGGAACTTGACTCCTGCCAAATCAGTGTCTAGGAAAGGGATTGAGGGCCGAAAGCCCGAAGGTTGGTGGTATTAATTAAGGAACGTCTTTGACGGAAAACCTCCCACCAACTTGCCCTGACCTGACTGATTAGCTGTGGTCAAAGTCTGCATTAGACCTCCCGGGACAGTCTAATCAGTTAGGAGTCGTCTAGGTCATAGGTCTACCCTAACTTAGTTTAAATTTTTTTTCTTTTTTGTTTATTTGTTTGTTTTCTTTGTTTGTATTCTACTGTGTGATATGGATTATAATAATAATTTTCCAACTTCAATAATAATCCATATTACCCGCCGACTGCATTTTTGGATATTCCAACCCGGCATATCATAACTTTGACCAACTTAGTGTGTCGGATTGGTCATATCCGAATCAATATAACCCATACCCCAATCTAATAATTATAATTTCCATAATGATTTCAACTCTTCACAGAGTCAGTGGGAATTCACCTCCCCCGAGCATAATATCAACCAACTTGTCCTCCTTCTCCATCTAGTCCACAATATTTTCAAAATTCATACTCAGTTTCACTGTCCGAAATAGGAAACCATCAATTTGGAAATGGAGTATGCGTGAGTCCAAACACAAATCCCAAAATCTGATGAACTCACAATTTCACTACCACTTCCAGACAATCTCATCTTTTTCATCAAAACAATGAATCTATCAATTATGAAAAGATGCTTGAAGCATGACTCAGGCTCAAAACACTCGTAATCGTGACATAGATATGATGGTCGAATCTCTACATTCTCACCGTTGGACCAGTTCTGATGTCACTAACCATTTTTTAGAGCCGAAGAATCCTATAGTTTGGGAAATCAAGATTCCATTTCAGAACAACCATTTGAACTTGCCCAACTCCAAATTTTGAAAAAGATATGACATTTAGCAGTTATCCTTTTCCTGAAATAGAACTTGAAAATGAATATGATCATGAACCCCAACTGAGTGATTCAATTCTACTTCCTGATTCGATTATGACTCCGGGTATCTTCACCTGATTTCGATCTTTTCCCTGAGTCAACGTTGGATCCTATGCCTATCATCATGAAATTGAATCCCCATCTTTGAGGATCATATTGAACTTGACCAATTATACAATTTGAAAATCCTATGACAAATTGGCAAGTTCTCAATTTTTTGATATTGAACTCAATGAGATATGTGACCTAGATTCTCAAATCTGTGATCCAGTTCAACTTTCTGAATCAATATTGACTCCTGTTTGTTACCAAACTGAGTAATATTTTAGAGTCAGTTTGATTCCTCCACCTATCATTCCTGAACTGGAATCACCCCATATTAGGTCACATCTCATTGTTAGAAAAATATATGTGGACTTGAGTTTCAACTTCTTGACTTGGACCTGCTTCTTGAACCAATTTCGACTCCTGAACCTTTACTTAACTTAAGTCACCTTCCTGAGTCGGTATTGTTCCTGTCCTTCCTGAGTCCAAGTCAACCATCTATCATTTAATACTACATTCTGGGACGAGGTGGTTGACAAATTTGACTCCGAAATTAATTATGGAATTTGAAAAAAGATGGGGTTAAATTTTTAATAAAAATTCTTCATGGATTTATCTTTTTAATGGGTTATATTAAAGATATTTCTGGTGGGTTCTCCGAGACCCAAGGAAAAAGTTGATGGGCCACGTTTCGTGGACCAATCAGACCACCACCGGAACCACCACCTTAAGGTAACCTTTTCCTTCCCTTTCTTCTTTTCATGCATCTATGCATTAATTCATACATTGAGGACAATGCATAAGATAGGTGTGGGGGAGGGTCTAACATACTTTTCTTTTTGTTTAAAAAATAAATAAATAAATAAATAAAAATAAAAATTAACATTTTCTTTACTTTTAAAAACTTTTTGAAAAGAGAAACAATATATTTGACATTTTTTTTGTAAGAAATTAAGTTAATTTTAAGGAATAGGAAAATCTAAATTAGGATTTCTTATACATGGTCAAAATAAGATTATTTGTTTGATTTTAAGGGTTAGAAAGATAATTTGTCAAAGTAATTTAGTCTTGATCTTTACCTTGATGAAGTATGCACACCTCATACACTTACACACTTAGGATTCAAAAACAAAGATTCTTATGCCTTATAAAAAAATATATATATAAGAAAAAGAAAAAAAATAAACAAATCTAATTATTGATTAGCTAGGTGCTTTGGCCTAAGCAAGCCTTAGTATTTATGCGAAAGATGATTAGATAAGTTTAAGAAAAAAATATATATATATAATCCTCTAATTTAAACTGGGTATTTGTGCCTAATAAAGCCTAAGTATTCACGCCTAAAAGAGGTTCATATAATAAAATCCTTAGTTTGTGGCCTTGTTTGCTCGAGACCTTAAGTCCTAGGGGTGTCATCTCACCTGGTGCCCTAAGACCGTCTGATTTGGGAGTCATCGATTAAAGGCTCGTTACATGGGCAGATTAGAAAGCCTAATAGAACTAAGGAATAATACCACCAAAAAGAAAAAAAAAACATATATATATATATATATATATATATATATATATATATATATAATATATAAGGCATAAGAGTTAGAGTTAATGAACCCTTAGTTAAAATTTTCACGATCACAAGGTGCATATGACTTAAGGTAAAGTAATAGACTAGATGAAAAGTACAATATGACTTCTTACTTTGATTGATAACAAATTTTTGAATAGAGACTAAGTTTAGGAATGAAAAATTCAGTCTTCCTATAACTTATAGATTGCTTAGATCTTACAATCATATTTCAAATATTTTTCTCTTTCAAAATGCTTTTCGAAAATACTAACTCTTTATTTCCCTTTCTTTATGGGTTCTGTGGGTGCAATCCGCTGAAAACCCTCACGAGACAAAACTCTGTTGGCCCAATGGCCTTCCACTCTAGTTTTGATGATGATCAACACTCATGTAGTTATGTTTACTAATATTCTTGTGTTTCTAAGTTTCAGATCATTAACAGGATATTAGTTGGTGATTAGCTTCAACAAGATGATTAGAAGCTTATCATGGTGATTCCGGTGCCAAAGCTTAAAGATCATACCTTTGCACTTGGAGAATCACGGAGTTTTGGAGCAAGTCTACTTGAAGATGAAGATCGTCAAGAAGACTTAGGTATCCTAGTTTAGATAGAGTTTTAGATCCATTGTAAAGCTTAGTTTAGTTGATATGCTCAAGTGCACAAAACACACACGTTTCATGATTTGGTTTTTGGTTTTCGTGAATAATAGATCCAAACAAGTTTACTTTATACCTATGTATATTAGATATGGTCTAGATACACATACATGCTTTAAACTTGCTCGATAAACTTATTTTGACTATCCTATTCATGTTTTGGAAAAATCAAGTTTGATAAAAATACAAGTTTTGTTTTTGATAAAATTGGCAAGACACAAAAATGAATTGATATGATTGATATATGTCTTGAAATTTTTATCACAAGTTTGGTTATCAAAGTGAAATGATAAAACAAGTTTTAGAAAAACATATTTTTAGAAAAAACAGTTTTTATTGTGATTAAAACTATTTTTTAGATTTACTGTGATTTTATGGGATTTTTATTGAGTGAAAAGACCTATTTTCAAATCCCGTATCTGTGCAGAACTGAGGACTGGCTGACAGGCCAAGTCGGTCGACCGGACCGGTCGACCGCACCATAGGCCGGTCGACCGGGACGGTCGACGACGTGCACAAGTCTGTGCACGTTTTGGAGTCTCTGGGACGGTCGACCGGGCCAGTCGACCGAGATGAGAGTTCTGCTCTCAGGATGTTTCGGTCGACCGGGCCGGTCGACCGCTATTGCCCAACGGTCACATTTTTGACCGTTGGCGGTCGACCGGACCGGTCGACCGGCAGTCTGTCAGACTGCCAGCTCAGCCTAACGGCTAGTTTTGTATAGGGGCTATATAAATCCCATCTCTTTGGGGATTTTGCCAAGTTTTCTAAGAGAAAAATTTTTAGTTTTCTGAAGTGTTTAAAAGAGTTTAAAAAGAGTTTTTTGGCTTTAAACTTCTCATCTCTATTTGTTTTGGGTTTTTGGAAAATCAAAGAAAGCTAGGGTTTTGGGAGATTGTATTGATTTGCTTTTTCTATCTTCTACAAGTGATTTCCCAAGAAGTTTTTCTTTGTTTCTTGTTTCCAAAAACACCTTGTTTCCACACTTGAGCTATCTTCTATCCTAAACTATTAGGATCTTATTTTTGTGGAAAAAGATAAGAGAAAAAGAAAGAGAAGTGTTTGAGGTTGTTTGTTGTAAACCTCATTGTTGTAAACACCCTTATACTTGTGAATCCCTCTTCGGTAGAGGTGATCGGGTGATTGTGTTGTGGATCCCTCTTAGGTAGAGGTGATAGTGTTTGGTTGTGAGCCTCTTCGGTAGAGGTGTGTGGATTGGTTGTTGTATTGGCTACGGGCCTTACCCCTCGGTTGTGAGGTGGTTGTTGAGAGAGGAGTTTGGTACTCCTAGAGTTGTAAGAAATCCTCTTTGGTAGAGGTTCCCTCGGTGGGAGTTGAGATAGTGGAAATCCTACACGGTGGTGTAGGCGGGGATGTAGAGCAAGGTGCTCGAACCTCGAAACAAATCTTGGTGTTTGCGTATTGATCCATTGTCTCTCTAACTCTCTCTCTTATATTTGTGCAAAGCATCATATTCATATCATATCATATTTGCTTGTGTTGTGCATATTTCATATTGCCTTGCATTTATTCATATTGCTATTCATTCTTATATGCTTGGCTTGATTGTGTGTATTTTATATGCTTGGATTGCTTGTGTGTGTGTGCCTAACTTATACTCATCCAACAAGAGCTTCACATAGCACCTCAACCCATTTCAAGGGGAATCAAGGGGAGTTAGTTCAGAGCCTCGCAAGGGGAATTCGGCTACACTTGTTGTATTGTATTAGTTTGTGCATAATTTGCATTAGCTTCCGCATTTAGCGCACTTAGTTTGCATTTAGTTTCTTAGATTAGCACTTACACCTATTCACCCCCCCTCTAGGTGTTTTTCAATTGGTATCAGAGCTAGTGCTCCTGATACTTAGGCTTAACATCCTAGGAGTGAGATCCATTTGCTTGCTAATCTCATTTGCATTTGTTTGTTTGCACATTCATATATAGTTTACCATGGACTTCATGACCCCTCCTAGCTTTGACCCTTCCAACATTGATGTTTGGAAGTATAGGATGTCCATGTACCTAAAGACCCTAGGTTTGCATGTCTTCCTTGCCGCCACCAAGAGATGTTATCTTGGTGATGGTAATCATATAGGGGCCAATGCACAAGCCCTAGAGGCCATTAGAAGCACATTATCTAAAGAATATCTTTTACGTGTTTCTAACTTTGATTCCGCCTTTGCAGTGTGGAACAAATTGACAACCACCACCTCCAAGCTTCAATTGCCAATCCAAGAAGAGGAATCTAGCGGAGAATCCGAGCCACAACAATGCTATATGGTCCAAGGGAATGACTCCCTTGAGGTACAATCGGAAACTCAACTAGATAGTAATGATTGTGCTAGTTCTTCAAATGATTTTGTTGATGCCCATGCTTTAAATGAAGAACTATCTATTGTTTGTGAAAAATTGATAGAAAAATATAAAATTTGAAAAAGGAAAGTCTAGGCCTTGAAAAAGAAAATAAGAGTTTGCATGCTAGACTTACCAATGTTTTGCAAGAGAAGGTTGAGGTCTATAATGAAAGGGATTCATTAAAATCTCAACTTGATCTTGCACTTAAAGAAAATAACTTTTTGAAAAATAAAAATGATTGCCATGTTCTTTTGAAGAAAAATGAAAACTTGTCTTCAAAAATTGATTTTGTTTTAAAAGAGAATATTGATTTGAAAAATAAAATTATTTCTATTTCAAATGATTTAGATGTTTGTTTAAAGAAAAATGAATCTTTGAAAATTAAATTGATTCACATGTTTGCCATGCTAGTGTAGCCTCTTCATCTAGTCTACCTAATGCATGTACCTCTTCTTCTAGAATTAATGATGATATTTGTATGCTAAAGAAGAGAGTAGATTGTTTGGGCTCCACTATGAGCCAATGTGCTAAGAACCATACACGCTTGGAATCCTTGGTTCGAAAGAAACAAGTTCCATCTTTTCATGCACACCCTACACGGCATACACATGCTCCTCACGGACACACTCCTCACATGTATGCTCATGTGTACACTTGTACACATTGTGGTCGAAAAGGCCACCTTGCTAAATTTTGTTATGATAGATTACATACTCCTAATTTAGTAAAGAACTTTGTTTGGGTTAGAGAAGGGACTAACCCCCATGGACCCAAAAGAGTATGGGTACCAAAGACCACCCCTCCTAAAGTTTTTGATGTAGGTGTGGGCTCTCACATGACGTGAGAGTGTTAGCACCTTGGAGTGGATGCGTTCCGGACTTCATGAAAATCAAATTGGATGCATCACTTTCAAGGGAAGGTTGGTGGAGATGACCACCATGTATTGGAGACAAGGAAAGTTGCTTCTTCGGTTTTGGTAACTATCCATTACTCCTATTTATTGTTTTACATGCTTTTAATATTCTTTGTTTGTAGCATGTTTTTGATGTCTATGGATTAGTATGTTCATTCCATGTTTATTAGATCCTTGACATACATATATAGTATTTGAGACACACATATGCCTATATGAATTCATATTTAGTGTTCTCACCGTTTGTTTAGCTATAATGTACATCATGAATCTAATACATGTGAATTTACATAGTAATCATGTTTTAGTTCTTATGATGTTGATTTCTAGCTTGTTTTGATACTCCTTGTGGTTATGACATGTTTAAATGTGGATTTTGTCAAAAATTGTGTTATACATGTACAAATAGTGAGTTACATTTGTTTATATGCAATTGGACTTCATGCTCATTTGTATTCACTATATGTACACGCATGAGCTAGTTTTGATGATTCGCTCATTTATACTTGTTATACCTATTTGCATGTATATGTAGTTTAAAATTCAAATAAAAGAATTTTGATGATTTTGCATGTGTTTTAGTTAGAAATATGGTATTCGTGTTTGTTTTGATGCTCAATGACTTGATTACATGTTTAAGTGTTAGTTTTCATTAAGACTAGGAATTATACTTGTACATATAGTGGGCCACAAATAAATCTATGTATGTTTGGGCTTGATTGCATATTTGTACCCATTAGATGTGCTAGTATAGTCTAGTTTTGATGATTCATACATTTCAAACTTGTATTCCATTTTTGGATTTGTTTTATGATTGTGTATTTCACTTCATGTATATGTTTGTATTGCCAAACTTTAAGATATACATGTATACCCCTTGAGTCATTTGCCCTTCATGCAAATCTATATTATGGACTCAAAGTGTGTTTAAGGGATATGTATGTATACTTCTTGTGTTGACAAATCATACATATACCTTGAAATGAAAATTGCTTTGATGAAAATTTAGCCTTACATGTTTTCATGTTTATGTGTCAATATTTAACTTCATGTATATGTCCATCTTATCCAAACTATTGACTATACATGAGTATCCTTTTTGAGCCACGTGCCTTAATGCATATATCTTGTGGACTCTTTATGTTTTGGATATGTATGTATACATTAGTTTGTATTAGACATACATATGCCTTGAAGATTAGATAGTTTTGATGATTTCGTGTTTTAAGGATTAATTGAGCTTAATGAAAATATTTTTCATGATTATGATCTTCACATATTATTTGTACACTCATATCTATTGCTCATGTTTTGTTTCTCATGAGTTATGCTTTATTGGTTAGAGTGATGATTATCATGTGAATTTCATTTTGTTTTATTCCTTACTTGAAGGATTTCGTGCTAGTTAACAAGTTTTTCATTTAACTAGTTGCGGTGTTCTTCATCTTGGTAGTGATTTTCAAACAAAACTACATTTTCAAATCTATCTTTGAAAACCCCTACCATCTAAGGGCGGTAGGATGGGAGATCATGTTCATGTATGCCCTAAATTGAAAATCTTTAAAACTTGAATTATGATTGGGTGGTAGATAATATGATGTATACACTTGAACTTATTGTTATGTCAATTGGTATCATTGAACTCTTTCAATTGGTATCATTTTGATCTTCTTGTATACTCATATATGTTTTGTATGTATGTATGCTTTAAATTCCAAGTATATCAATTTCTATTGGTATCTATCTTTCATACATATATATGTTTGTGTTTATGCTAGTGCTTGAGTTTCAATTTTGTTTAAATTGATTACTTTTAAATTGTTATCAAGACTATGCATGTCTTTAGTTTGTTTTTCATAAAGGGGGAGAAAATTTGATTTTGTATTTCAATTGGTATTTGTACTCCCACTCTTTATGATTAAAAGTTGTTATTTTGAACATATGATATCAACATCAAATTTGTTTATATATTTTCAAAATGAAATATATTCTTACAATTGGTATCAAAATTTGTGTTTAGACATTCAAAATTTGTTATGTTGTTTTACAATTGGTAATTTGTTATGTTTAATTACAATTGGTATTTTCAAAATTTCTTTAAAGAAAATATTCAAAGTTTTGATTTGTATTTCCTATATGCAAGGAGAGCTTAACATCTCTCTTACATATAGATTCATGTTGAGTATATTATAAATTGAGGAGCTTGACAACTCTTCTTTATATGATATACGTGTGTAGGGGGAGCTTCACATCTCCTCTTATGCATTACATAATATGTGTTATGTGAATTGGGGCTTGTCATCCCTTCTTCATGTAATGCATATGTGTAGGGAAGCTAACTTAGCGTCTTCCTCTTCATGAATGTATATAGCATATAATATATATTGATTCTTTTTTATTGGTATCAAGATGCTTCATTGACATATTTTTAATTGATATCATGTTTGTAGTCACCCCTTATTGATTTTGTTTTTTGTTTTAGACAAAAAGGGGGAGAACATTGTTTGCATTATTTTGATTGACAAAAAGGGGGAGAAAGATTTTTACCCCTCATTTTATCTATGGTTTTGATTGTTTACCCTTTGTTGATGATTGACAAAAAGGGGGAGAAGTATTTATGTTTTATATGCATATATTATGTTTTAATATCAAGAATATTAAGTTTAATTGTTTATTAAGTTTAATTGATATCCAAAGCTTGCTTTGTAATTGTTGTAATTGGTATCTAGAGTTTATATATGCTTCTTTATGTTTTTGCATATATTGAGTTCATGCATAAGCAAATAAACAATAAGATATGAAAAATATGTATGTCTCTTGTTTAGAATCATAAGCTTTCATTGCATATTTATTTATTCATTTGTTATGCATGAGTTAAGAGGGAGCTTCCTTGAAGCTTATCTTTAATCCATGCATATATAACTCCATGAGTTTTGTCATCATCAAAAAGGGGGAGATTGTTGGCCCAATGGCCTTCCACTCTAGTTTTGATGATGATCAACACTCATGTAGTTATGTTTACTAATATTCTTGTGTTTCTAAGTTTCAGATCATTAACAGGATATTAGTTGGTGATTAGCTTCAACAAGATGATTAGAAGCTTATCATGGTGATTCCGGTGCCAAAGCTTAAAGATCATACCTTTGCACTTGGAGAATCACGGAGTTTTAGAGCAAGTCTACTTGAAGATGAAGATCGTCAAGAAGACTTAGGTATCCTAGTTTAGATAGAGTTTTAGATCCATTTGTAAAGCTTAGTTTAGTTGATATGCTCAAGTGCACAAAACACACACGTTTCATGATTTGTTTTTTGGCTTTCGTGAATAATAGATCCAAACAAGTTTACTTTATACCTATGTATATTAGATATGGTCTAGATACACATACATGCTTTAAACTTGCTAGACAAACTTATTTTGACTATCCTATTCATGTTTTGGAAAAATCAAGTTTGATAAAAATACAAGTTTGTTTTTTGATAAAATTGACAAGACACAAAAATGATTGATATGATTGATATATGTCTTGAAATTTTATCACAAGTTTGGTTATCAAAGTGAAATGATAAAACAAGTTTTAGAAAAACATATTTTTAGAAAAACAGTTTTTATTGTGATTAAAACTATTTTTAGATTTACTGTGATTTTATGGATTTTTATTGAGTGAAAAGACCTATTTTCAAATCCCGTATCTGTGCAGAACTGAGGACTGGCTGACAGGCCAAGTCGGTCGACCGGACCGGTCGACCGCACCATAGGCCGGTCGACCGGGACGGTCGACCGACGTGCACAAGTCTGTGCACGTTTTGGAGTCTCTGGGACGGTCGACCGGGCCGGTCGACCGAGATGAGAGTTCTGCTCTCAGGATGTTTCGGTCGACCGGGCCGGTCGACCGCTATTGCCCAACGGTCACATTTTTGACCGTTGGCGGTCGACCGGACCGGTCGACCGGCAGTCTGTCAGACTGCCAGCTCAGCCTAACGGCTAGTTTTGTATAGGGGCTATATAAACCCCATCTCTTTGGGGATTTTTGCCAAGTTTTCTAAGAGAAAAATTTTTAGTTTTCTGAAGTGTTTAAAAGAGTTTTAAAAAGAGTTTTTTTGGCTTTAAACTTCTCATCTCTATTTGTTTTGGGTTTTTAGAAAATCAAAGAAAGCTAGGGTTTTGGGAGATTGTATTGATTGCTTTTTCTATCTTCTACAAGTGATTTCCCAAGAAGTTTTTCTTTGTTGCTTGTTTCCAAAAACACCTTGTTTTCACACTTGAGCTATCTTCTATCCTAAACTATTAGGATCTTGTTTTTGTGGAAAAAGATAAGAGAAAAAGAAAGAGAAGTGTTTGAGGTTGTTGTTGTAAACCTCATTGTTGTAAACCCCTTATACTTGTGAATCCCTCTTCAGTAGAGGTGATCGGGTGATTGTGTTGTGGATCCCTCTTAGGTAGAGGTGATAGTGTTTGGTTGTGAGCCTCTTCGGTAGAGGTGTGTGGATTGGTTGTTGTATTGGCTACGGGCCTTACCCCTCGGTTGTGAGGTGGTTGTTTGAGAGAGGAGTTTGGTACTCCTAGAGTTGTAAGAAATCCTCTTTGGTAGAGGTTCCCTCGGTGGGAGTTGAGATAGTGGAAATCCTACACGGTGGTGTAGGCGGGGATGTAGAGCAAGGTGCTCGAACCTCGAAACAAATCTTGGTGTTTGCGTATTGATCCATTGTCTCTCTAACTCTCTCTCTTATATTTGTGCAAAGCATCATATTCATATCATATCATATTTGCTTGTGTTGTGCATATTTCATATTGCCTTGCATTTATTCATATTGCTATTCATTCTTATATGCTTGGCTTGATTGTGCGTATTTTATATTGCTTGGATTGCTTGTGTGTGTGTGCCTAACTTATACTCATCCAACAAGAGCTTCACATAGCACCTCAACCCATTTCAAGGGGAATCAAGGGGAGTTAGTCCAGAGCCTCGCAAGGGGAATTCGGCTACACTTGTTGTATTGTATTAGTTTGTGCATAATTTGCATTAGCTTCCGCATTTAGCGCACTTAGTTTGCATTTAGTTTCTTAGATTAGCACTTACACCTATTCACCCCCCCTCTAGGTGTTTTTCAAACTCGTCCTCTAGGGAAAACCGAGAGGTTTAATGGCTTGTTGCACATGCTCAGTGCAATCGCGTGACCTGCGAAAGTGGTCTAATAATCCTTAGTATAGTTTAGTTGTTTTGCTCGAGGACGAGCAAAAGATAGGTATGGGGGTGTGATTGGTCGCTAATGTTGCATATTTAATATCATATGTCCATACTTATTATAGAATAAAAGCCAGCATTGTTCTAATTAATTGTTTGATTTTTTTGCAGGCCCAATCTTTAAGGAGATGAAGAGAAATGAGCCCAAAGCCCACCAAATTCTGAATTAAATCAGAATTAATTCGCACTCACTGAATCAGGGCAAAATCAGGAGGTTGAAAACCGGTGAGAAGAATCCTCTCAGAATCGATCGGTTGAAGCAAAGATCAACGGCCATTTCTTCAAATCTTGGAGCCAAACTGCAAAACCAAATCCAGATAAAGTCAGAGGGAGAAACCGGGGAGACCCACCAACAGGGTGTGGCCACCTGGCCACACCCTGGCCGCGGAAACGGTGTTATGTGAGTGCCAACGATAGTTCATGAAGACATTCTCCTCCTTAAGACGTATCACTTCATGCTTGTACTAGACTTGATGATATAATGCGAAAGGGGACTGAGCTCGGGCTTATGATCTATGCGTTGAACGCCTCCTAAACAAAGGTAAAACATGCAAAGGTTTTCAGGTAAGTCATCAATCAATCTAGGTAAGTATTTCTTCAACCTTCTTTCTTTTCTTTTATTTCTTTAGCATAGATCGCAATCACGATTTCTTTCATCATATCTTCCAAATCGTTTTCACTCTTTTTTCCAACTCATTTGTATATAGTCATTCTCCGTTTTTCTCCACCTTCTCCATCTATTGTTTTCTTTCTTTAACATAACTTTCTTTTCTTATTTTCTTTTTAAGAAACAAAGAAGAACTTTCGTTTTGTTTTCATAACGATTTCAATAAAGAACGTAAACGCTTCTATCGCAAAACCTTCCTTATGGATCACGACCCGCATAGCCACTTGCTATCGCGGAAGAATTGAGCACTTGCACATCCTAATCTTAAGTTCTAAAATTCCGTATTTTTTGTGCAGGTTTAGCCTCAATCAACAACCAGTCTTAAAAATCATCACAGAATCATCATGGTCTATACCTATGTCCAACAAAAGAATGTGACTGGTAGAATGGTTGACTTGGGTTCAAGAATGATAGATTCAGGAACCAATATTAACTCGAGAAAATCAACTTTTGGTTCGAGAGTCAGTTTTGGTGCAAGAGTTGAGTCTAAATCCAAAAATTAAAATTCACATTCTTTTTTCATTAATGGAATGTGATTATCCAAAATTAGTGATTCCATTTCTAGATTTATGGGTATAAGAATAAATGTTGACTTGGGAAATTGGTCAATATTGGGTAAGAAACTGGAGTCAACATAGATTTGAAGATGAAAACTGAATCACAAAGTTGGGGATCGGGTTCACATTCAATATCAAGTTCAGTCTCATTAAAATGAAAACTTGCCAATTCGTCAATGCATTTATATTGGTCAAGTTCAAGGTTTTATGATGAAATTGAATCTTGGTCAAAGTCTTCAAGGTACCATGATTCTTGGTTTTCATCAATATAGCTAGAAGTGTCGGGAATAGTCAACGATTGGGTAGATAGAGTTTCCTTATACCTACGCATGTTTTTCAATATACTAAGTCTTGCTTCTATCATATTGAGTGGATCATTTTGGAATTGAATCATGAATTTCATACTCTTTTCTAAGTCAGTATGTTCTTCATAAACATAGAGTAGGGATCTGTGATTTGAAAATTTTGACGGGATTTTGAGTCTTCTAAAATTTGAATTCGTCGCTCAAGCTCATCAGAGGCTTCCATCCTCTTTTCCCAGTCAATTGATTCTTCTAATGGTTGTTCGGGACAAGGAGTATATGAAGTCGGATCTTGGTAAGGTGGTTGACAATATGAGTCGGGGGAGTTGTATCCCCATTGACCCTGTGAAGAGTAGTGATGATTATTCCAGTCATGTTCATAGTATTGGGACTGGAGCACATATGATTCAAATAAGACCAATCCGGCATACTAGATTGATTAAAGTTATGATATGTCGGGTTGGTAATATCCAAAAAAGAGGTCGAGGTGTAATATGGATTACTATTAAAATTGAAAAATTATTGTTATAAGCTATATCATACAAGAAATGTCAAAATCAGAAAAAGAAAATGAACAAGTAAACAAACAAAAAGAAAAAAATCTAACCTAAGTTAGGGTAAACCTTAGACCTAGACTCTTAACTGGTTAGACTGTCCATGGGGCATATATTGCCGAATCTGACCACAAGTTAATCGGTCAGGTAGGGGTAAGACTAGGGAGGTATTCGTGCCTAAACAACGTGCCTAATTATATCAACCACCAACCTTCAGGGTTTCGCCCCTCAATCCCTAACCTTAGACACGGATTTGGCAAGAGTCAAATTCTAATCAACTTTCCCCTTAGATCAGTCTCCTATATGAGTACGAGATGTTCTAAGGCCTATGTCTACTCAGTTTTAGTTAGGCTTAGGTTAGTGAGTGAGGAGATTGTTTGTGGGCTAAGAGAGGGTAATGACTTCCCCACCTTATCTTGTTTATAGGACAAGCCCTTAAATAAATTTAGTGCAATGTGTACATGAAAAACAACACTTAAGCAACGTAAATAATCTAAAAGTGTTCATATACTACATGCTATGAATATGTACCTTTACTCTAGCACTTTTCAACAGTAATGTAAAATGTAAACGAATTAGACACGTGCCTAAATGCAAAGTCTAAACCATTTTTAGTATTTAACAAATATCAATTTACTGTTGAGATTAGAAAGTACGTACAGTGAGTTAATCAAGAAAATAAATAATAATAGAAATTTAGCTTTTAATTCAGCCAACCTGCAAAATACAGGTTAATAGTTCACTCAGTTTGCAACTGGAATATACCAAATCTGAGGGCTACTGGGCCTTGCTGTCTTGAGCACAGTCCAGGACCACTTATATGTCCACTGCAGCAAACATTTCCTTGATATTTATTACTGCACACCAAGAATAAAGAAGAAAGTTAACCAAAAATTAAACTTAAAAAGAGAATTACTTACCGTCCTTCCCGGTAACGACGCCAAAATTTGAATGAGTTTAGACCTGCACACAGAAAATACAGAATTTCATAACTTTATAATAAGTAGTGCAAGGTATTCAATGCTACCGCGATTGTAAGTGGTTATGCGAGTCGTGATCCATAAGGAGGGACTAGCGATGGAAGCTTTTTAGTAAGTTCTCTTTTAAGTTACAAAAAATAGTTAAAGCTCTTCTTTTAGTTCTTGAAAAGAAAAAGAAAATAAGTTATATTAAATTGTGAAAGTAGTAGATAGAAGGAGATGGATATTTTATACAAAGAAAGTGAAAAATAGTAGAGATTTAGTGATGAAGGTCTAAACTAAAAGTTAAGTTAAGAAGATCGAATTAGTTCTTAAAAAGAAAAGGAAAATAAGTTACAGTTAAGTTAAGAAGAACGTGGTAGATTGAGAAGGTGGAGAAAATGGAAAATGAATTTGTACAAAGAAATTAAAAAGATTGATAAAAAAGTTGGAAGATTGTGGTGTTGGTGATCTAAACTAAATGTTAAAAGAAAAGGAAAAAAATTACTTACCTCTTCTGTGCTCATATATCTTAGATCCGTAGTTACGACTTACTTAGTCTTTAAAAATAATCAAGCATGGCGTGTAGGATCTTCCTCATTCCTGATCTACACTATGAAAAAAGGGCAAGCTTAACTAACAAAAGAATTGTTTTTCATTACCATAGGCCATCAAGGGCACTTGCAATGGAAAAGCAGTCTCGACGCTATCAGAATCACTTGGATTGCAACACATCAGAGGAAAGTAAATGAAAATAAGAGTAAAGAAGAAAAAGAAACTTCAATTCGATTCAAATAAAGATGAAACAAAAGACTTATTTACACGGATATTACCCTCAGTGCAAGCTTACTCTCATTCCTCCATGAAACTCATCTCTCCTCTCAGTTACATAAAATAGTAAAAATTACATAAAAGGAAAAAATAAAAACCTACGCTAAAAAGAATAAAAAACTTAACTAAAATCTATCTCTCCGTCTTCGTTCCCTCTGATCTCTGAAAACCCAGTATTTATAGGTAAAAACCAAGTAAGGGAAAGCGTACGAAGATAGGGGAGCAAACGCTCTCCCAATGGCTTCAACATAGCAGCAAAAACGTGGCTTTTCCACGGCCAGAGTATGGCCAGGTGGCCATACGCGGGAGGCACAGGTCGCTGCTTTGACGTTTTGGCTTTATCTCCTGCTGGATTTTCAGTTTGGGTCCTGAATTTTGACGAAACCTCCATTGATTTTCAGCTTTAACTAATTAATTTGTAGAGATTTATTTAACTGGTTTTGAACTGATTTATCTTCTCTGATTTTCCTTCATCTGCCTGATTTTCTGATTTTGAATTATTTCTGAATTAAATCAGAATTTTGATGGGCTTTTGGGCTCGTTTCCTTCCCTCTCCTTTAGCTATAGGCCTGCATATAAATTAGACAATAAATAGGATTAAAAAAGAGTTTATTATTGTTGGCCCAAAGGCCTTCCACTCTAGTTTTGATGATGATTAACTCATGTAGTTATGTGTACTAATTATCTTGTGATGTTTAAGTTTCAGATCATTAATCAAGATATTAGTTGGTGAAAGCTTCCACACATCTTTCATTTGTTGATTCAAGAGCCCGAGCGCCATAGATCATACATTGCTACTTGCTCGGTGAATCAAGAGTGTTTGGATCAAGCCGACTTGGAGATTGCGCTCTAGCTTGGAGATTGCGCTCTACAAGAAGACTTAGGTATCCATAGTTTTAGTTTTAAGTTTAGATCCTAATTGTAAAGATTAGAATAGTATGATAAGCTCAAGTTCACACACACCTTTCATGTTTTGATTTTCGGTTTTAGGTTTAACCGATCTTGGTTTTCATGAATAGATTTTTATCAAAACAAGTTTACATGGTTTATGTATATTAGATTTGTTCTATATACATGCATGCTTCAATTGTTTAGACAAACTTTGTTTGATAATCTATTCCATGTGTTTTATGTTTTGGTATTTACAACAAAACATATTTTTGGACTAAATGACAAAAATCATGATATATATATGTTTCTTGTATATTGAATTTCTATTCATATACAATATGCTTCAAAGTGTTTAAATATCATATTTTTGTATCATGGATGAGTTTTAGACAATGTGTATTTTCTATCAAAATACAAGGTTTTAGAAAATACGGTTTTTGATTTTTGGCAAAATTTCTATGACACAAAAATAGTCAAATATGTTTGAAATTTGTGTTAGGATTTTTAACACAAGTTTGTATTTCAATATAAAATGATAAAACTATTTTTGTGGAATTTTAGAGATTTTGTGAGATTTATTGGAATATTTTTTACCTCAGATTTCTGACCCATTTGCTGCCTACCAGGCTAGTTCGGTCGACCGTATCGGTCGACCGCATGTAGCCGGTCGACCGTCACGGTCGACCGACGACGTGCACAAACCTGTGCACGTTTCTGGCACAGTCAGCGGTCGACCGGAACGGTCGACCGGAGCAGAATAGTCTGCTCTCGGGATTATTCGGTCGACCGGGCCGGTCGACCGCTAGTTGCCAACGGTCAAAAATTGACGTGTTGACGGTCGACCGGGCCGGTCGACCGGAAGGCTATTTCTGGCAAATTTCTGTCAACGGCTATTTTCTGATAATTGCCTATAAATACCCCATTTGTAAGAGTTTTTCTCTAAGAATTTTTGTGCGAATTTTTTCATTCTCTCAGGTGTTTTTACAGCAATCAAAATAGGTTTTGGATTCAAATTGAACAATCTTTTGGTGTTTTCATTAGGGTTTGAAAAATCAAAGAAAAGGGTTTTGGGAAAAGCTTTGAATTGAACTTCTCTATCTTGGTTTCATTTATTTCCCAAAGATTTTCTTTGAGTTGCTGGTTTCAAATCCCTTGGTTTTCTCCACACTTGAGCTATAATCTACTATCTATATCTATAGGATATTTGTGTGGGAGAAGAAGAGTTGTTTGTGGTTGTTGTTGTGACCACCAAGTTGTAACCCAATCTTTTCTTAGCTTTGTGCTTTGGGTTGTATCCCTCTAGTTGAGAGGTGATCCTTGTATTGATTGGTGATTGGGAGTTTGTTGTATTGGTTTGAATTTTTGCCTCAAGGAGGAGGTTGTGATTGTTGGAGTTTGCCTCAAGGAGGAGGTTGTGTTGGTTGGCTTGGATTTGTGCCTCAAGGAGGAGGTTGTAAAGAGAGGAGTTGGGTACTCTTTGTAAAGGGTCCTAGGTGGACGAGCTAGTGAAAATCCTTCGTGTGTCGAAGGCGGGGATGTAGAGCTGGGTGCTCGAACCTCGATAACATATCCTTGTGTTTGCGTTTGATCTATTGGCTCTCTATCTCTCTCTCTTTACTTTGTGCCTTGCATTTCTACTTATTTTGCTCATTCATATTGCTTGGCTTGGTTGTGTGTGCATCACTTGTTGATCACACTTGAGTGTATTTGCATTAAGTTTTTAAATTCCGCATTTAGTTCATAGATTAGCATTGTCACCTATTCACCCCCCCTCTAGGTGACTTTTCAATTGGTATCAGAGCTAGTGCTCATGATATTTAGGTTTAACCACTTAGGAGTGATCTTGGTTTGCTAATCTTCATTTGCAATTATCATTTGCACTCATACTAGTTTGCACTCATGGCTAGCCCTCCTATGTTTGACCATTTTAGACTTGATGCTTGGAAGGTGGACATGACTAGGCATTTAAAAACTCTAGGTCATTTAGTTTATCAAGCCATCACTATAGAATCCCTCCCTAATAGTAGCAAGCATAAGAAGGCCAATGCATTAGCACTTAGAGCACTTAGAGCATCTCTAAATGAATTTCTTTTACCCGTTTTTGATCACTATGATTCGGCTTTTGCAGTTTGGAGCATCTTGACGTCTCCCGAGCTTCCAAGGATAATTAACAAGATGAGGAGATCTAAAAGAGAAAAGTCCGAAGAGCAATGCCTCATGGTCCAAGGGAAGAACTCCCTTGAGGTACAATCAGATTCTCATATTGATGATAGCTCTAGTTCCTATTGCCATGGTTGTTTGAAGTTCAAACTTTAATATGGAACTTGTTCAAAAGCTTGAGAATTGTTAGAAGAACATGATTTGTTGAAAGATGATAATCTTATTTTGAAAATGAATTAAAGGATTTATGTTCTAATTTTGAATTGATTTTGCAAGAGAAAGAAGAGATCACTAGTGAACGTGACTCACTACAATCTCAACTTGAACTTGCACTTAAAGAGATTGAAGATTTGAAAAACAAAAATGATTTTGATGATGTTGTAGAACACAATGAAGTTTTGTCTTCCAGATTGGATCTTGTTTTAAAGAAAATCTTACTTTGAAAAATAAAATTGATTCAATTACAAAAGAATTGGATTTGGTTTTGATCAAAAATAAATCTTTGCAAAATGATATTGATATTCATGTTTGCCATGCTAGTGTAGCTTCTACTTCTTGCACACCTATTGCATGCTCCACTTTGTCTTATAGCATAGAAAATGATATAAATAATTTGAAGAAAAGTGTTGATTGTTTGGGCTCCACTTTGAGCCATTGTGCCATGAATCACACACGTTTGGAAAACCTTGGTTCGCAAGAAACAAGTTCCAACCTTGCATGCACACCCATCTAGGCATACACATGCTTCCCATGATCACCATCATCATATGTATGCTCACGTGTACACATGTACACATTGTGGTCGAAAAGGCCACCTTGCTAGATTTTGTTATGATCGCATTTATCATGAAAATTTAGCAACTAATTTTGTTTGGGTGAGAAAAGGAACTAACCCCCGTGGACCCACTAGAAAATGGGTACCAAAAACCACCTCTTTGGCTTTTGATGTAGGTGGGAGCTCTCGCATCACGTGAGAGTGGAGGTACCTTGAGGTGGATGCGTTCCGAGCTTGAATGAGAACTATTTGGATGCTTCACTCTCAAGGAGATTAGGTGGAGATGACCACCATGTTTTGGAGAACTAGAGATGCACCTTCATTGGTTTGGTATCATTCTCTAACTCCCATTTATTATTTACATGCTTTTTAGATCATTCATTTATAGCATGTTGTGTTTGATGTTCATTAGACTTGAGATATACATGTTTAGTTACTTGAGCACCCATGTTTCATATGGATCTATATTTAGTGTTCACTTCTTGTTTAAGCTAACATGTATGCCCTAGATCTAATGCACATGCATATGCATAATGATCATATGATGTTCATGATTCCATGATTTTTGTTTAGATGATTATATGGATGTTTGTGATATATCTTGTGTGCATTTCATCATTGCACTTTATTCATTCTTTGTTCGATCTATTCTCATACAACAAGGTTGCATTGCGCACCTCTAACCCATTCAAGGGGAATCAGGAGGAAGGAGTTCAGAACCCTTCACGGGGTATACGGCTCTTAGTCTTGTTTTGAGAGATCGTTGCATCATACATCCATCTTAGTTTTAAAAAGTCATTAATACTTTATATTTTTGATTAATATGATCATATTGATTTTGACCCGTTTTATGCCTCATGATTTGATTACTTGCTTGAATGTTAGTTTTCATTAAGACTAGGATTTATACTTGTACAACTAGTGAGCTACAAATAGACCTTTATATATTTGTGTTTGAACGCTCATTTGTAGTCATTTGATGTACTAGTATAGTCTAGTTTTGATGATTCATGCATTTGACTTGTATTCCTCATCTTTAATGTGTTTCTATGATCTTGTGGTTGACTTCATGTATATGTCTATCTTGTCCAAATTATTGTTTATACATATACATCCTTGAGCCACGTGCCTTCATGCATATACTTTTGTGGACTCTTCATGTTTGGGATATGTATGTATACTTTAGTTTGTACATGACATACATATGCCTTGAAGTTTAAATCGTTTGGATGAATTTCATGTTTTTAATATTGAGCTTGATTGTCCATTTTCATGTTGATATGTTTCTCACAACACTTGTACACTCACTCTATCTATGTTTTCTCATGACTTAGTTTTCATGAGTACAAGTTATGCTATATGGATTTTGAGTGTTTTAGTGACATGTGGTTTACATGTGTCTTCATGAAATTTTTTTTTTTTTGGATCTCATACTAGTTGATTCATATAACTAGTTATGATATTCTTCCTTGGTAGAGATTTTCAAACATACTACATTTTCAAACCTATTTTGAAAACCCCTACCATCTATGGGCGGTTGGATGGGAGATCATGTTCTTGAATGCTTTATAATGAAAATCCTTTTTATCTTGAACCATGATTGGGTGGTAGTTGATATGAGATATACACTTGATCTTATTGTTGTTTCAATTGGTATCATTGAACTCTCTCAATTGGTATCAATATGACATCTTTTTGTATACTCATATATGTTTGTATTTATATATGTATGCTTGCACTTCATATAGTATCAAATTTCAATTGATATCTATCTTTGACATACATATATAGATGATTTATTTGTGCTTCAAGATATCACAAATTTGTATGCTTAGCTTGAACTTTTCAAATTGAAACATGTTAAAGCAAATTTTCAATTGATTTAATTTTCAAATTGGTATCTTATTTCAAGCATATGCATATTTTCATTGGTATTTCATAAAGGGGAGAAATCTAGTATTTTATTTTTCAAATTGGTATTTTATCTTTCAATTGACATTTTTTTTATTCCACTCCCTTGCTTTATGATAGAAAATAAAGATTTCAATTGGCAAATAAATACTTTTCAATTGGTATCTTGTGTTTTTAAAGAATAATAGTTTCATTTGGTATCAAGATTTGTTTTTAAGGAAATTCAAAATTAGTATTGTTTAATTCCAATATTGGTATCTAGTTTGTTTGTTTACAATTGGTAGGTTATTTGTTTACTTACTAATTGGTATCAAGATTTTCATTTTTTTTTGTGTTTTCAATTGGTATCAATATACACTTCATTGCCACATTTTTTTTGGTATCATTTTTGATTTGACCCTTTATTAGTTCTTTGCTTTGAACAAAAAGGGGAGAAAAATTTATTGTTTTGCTTTTATTTTTAACCTTTTTGATGATTGACAAAAAGGGGAGAAGAATTTGAGTTTTATATGCATATTTGTGTTTGCATATAGTTTACATTTGATGAAAAGAAGCCTTGTTTATAAGCATGTCTATGCATGTTTTATATGCATGTTTTATGTTTCATTTTTATTGGTTTTTTATTGGTATCAAGAGCATGTTTTGATATTGTTTTAAATACATATAAACGTGTTTTAAGAACATTCATTGCATATCTTATATGTTTTATTGTTATGCATGAGTTAAGGGGAGCTTCTTTGAAGCTTTACTTTAATCCATGCATATATAACTCCATGAGTTTTGTCATCATCAAAAAGGGGGAGATTGTTGGCCCAAAGGCCTTCCACTCTAGTTTTGATGATGATTAACTCATGTAGTTATGTGTACTAATTATCTTGTGATGTTTAAGTTTCAGATCATTAATCAAGATATTAGTTGGTGAAAGCTTTCACACATCTTTCATTTGTTGATTCAAGAGCCCGAGCGTCATAGATCATACATTGCTACTTGCTCGGTGAATCAAGAGTGTTTGGATCAAGCCGACTTGGAGATTGCGCTCTAGCTTGGAGATTGCGCTCTACAAGAAGACTTAGGTATCCATAGTTTTAGTTTTAAGTTTAGATCCTAATTGTAAAGATTAGAATAGTATGATAAGCTCAAGTTCACAACACACACCTTTCATGTTTTGATTTTCGGTTTTAGGTTTAACCGATCTTGGTTTTCATGAATAGATTTTATCAAAACAAGTTTACATGGTTTATGTATATTAGATTTGTTCTATATACATGCATGCTTCAATTGTTTAGACAAACTTTGTTTGATAATCTATTCCATGTGTTTTATGTTTCGGTATTTACAACAAAACATATTTTTGGACTAAATGACAAAAATCATGATATATATATGTTTCTTGTATATTGAATTTCTATTCATATACAATATGCTTCAAAGTGTTTAAATATCATATTTTTGTATCATGGATGAGTTTTAGACAATGTGTATTTTCTATTCAAAATACAAGGTTTTAGAAAATACGGTTTTTGGTTTTTGGCAAAATTTCTATGACACAAAAATAGTCAAATATGTTTGAAATTTGTGTTAGGATTTTTAACACAAGTTTGTATTTCAATATAAAATGATAAAACTATTTTTGTGGAATTTTAGAGATTTTGTGGGATTTATTGGAATATTTTTTACCTCAGATTTCTGACCCATTTGCTGCCTGCCAGGCTAGTTCGGTCGACCGTATCGGTCGACCGCATGTAGCCGGTCGACCGTCACGGTCGACCGACGACGTGCACAAACCTGTGCACGTTTCTGGCACAGTCAGCGGTCGACCGGAGCAGAATAGTCTGCTCTCGGGATTATTCGGTCGACCGGGCCGGTCGACCGCTAGTTGCCAACGGTCAAAAATTGACCGTTGGACGGTCGACCGGGCCGGTCGACCGGAAGGCTATTTCTGGCAAATTCTGTCAACGGCTATTTTCTGATAATTGCCTATAAATACCCCATTTGTAAGAGTTTTTCTCTAAGAATTTTTGTGCGAATTTTTCCATTCTCTCAGGTGTTTTTACAGCAATCAAAATAGGTTTTTGGATTCAAATTGAACAATCTTTTTGGTGTTTTCATTAGGGTTTGAAAAATCAAAGAAAAGGGTTTTGGGAAAAGCTTTTGAATTGAACTTCTCTATCTTGGTTTCATTTATTTCCCAAAGATTTTCTTTGAGTTGCTGGTTTCAAATCCCTTGGTTTTCTCCACACTTGAGCTATAATCTACTATCTATATCTATAGGATATTTGTGTGGGAGAAGAAGAAGTTGTTTGTGGTTGTTGTTGTGACCACCAAGTTGTAACCCAATCTTTTCTTAGCTTTGTGCTTTGGGTTGTATCCCTCTAGTTGAGAGGTGATCCTTGTATTGATTGGTGATTGGGAGTTTGTTGTATTGGTTTGAATTTTGCCTCAAGGAGGAGGTTGTGATTGTTGGAGTTTGCCTCAAGGAGGAGGTTGTGTTGGTTGGCTTGGATTTGTGCCTCAAGGAGGAGGTTGTAAAGAGAGGAGTTGGGTACTCTTTGTAAAGGGTCCTAGGTGGACGAGCTAGTGAAAATCCTTCGTGTGTCGAAGGCGGGGATGTAGAGCTGGGTGCTCGAACCTCGATAAAATATCCTTGTGTTTGCGTTTGATCTATTGGCTCTCTATCTCTCTCTCTTTACTTTGTGCCTTGCATTTCTACTTATTTTGCTCATTCATATTGCTTGGCTTGTTGTGTGTGCATCACTTGTTGATCACACTTGAGTGTATTTGCATTAAGTTTTTAAATTCCGCATTTAGTTCATAGATTAGCATTGTCACCTATTCACCCCCATCTAGGTGACTTTTCAATTATATAATAAGTATGAGAATGTGACAATAATTATGCAGTATCAGCGACCGATCAACCACTAAATTGCTAAAATCACAAATTTCCTCGGTTAAGTTTAATACTATACCTCTGATCAAGATTGCTTATATCACAATTGAAATCGCTGTTAAGTTAATATTATACCTCTAACAGTAATTTCCTTCAATATCCCCAATGGATAAAATTTCAACTCGTCAATTCTCTTTAATAGAATGACAAGTCTACCAAATTGCTCAAATCGCAAAATTTCTTGGTTAAGTTAATACTACACTTCTGACCAAAATTGCTCACATTGCAATATGAATCCCTGTTAAGTTAATATTATACTTATGACAGTGATTTTCTTGATTTTCCCTATGAAAATGAGACATTCAATGCTATGTTAAATATAACACCTCTAGCATCCATTTCATTGTTAAGTTAAATACTATACCTATGACAATGATCCTCCCTCAAGGCTTCTCATTAAAATCGAGATGTCAAATACTAAGTTAATATCACATCTCTAGCATTCACCTTGCTGTTAAGTTAATATTAAACTTATGACAGCAATTATCTCAGTTTCATCGATGAGAACGAGATCTCCTTGATGCTAAATTAGTATCACACCTCTAACATTCACATCTTGTCAAGTTTATCACACCTCTAACATTCATATTTTGTCAAGTTAATATCAAACCTATGATAATTCAATTTGCTTCCAATTGCAAATCCTAACCGATCATGTTAATATTATACCTCTGACGGTAAAAATTTTCATAAATCTCTAGTGATTTAACTCCACTTGTTATTCTCATCAATAGGATAACAAGTCCATAAAATTTGTTCAAATCACGAATTCAACTCTTGTCAAGTTAACATCACACCTCTGACAGTAGCCCTTTTAAATTCCTTAATAGAATTTCAAAACTTTGAGTTGCTATATTAATCGTCACCTCTAGAAAATCAAAGGCAATGCTTTCATTTGTCTAATTTTTCAACACATAAAGAAACTTAAGACAAAAGAAGGAAAAATTATAACTTTTATTTATATCAAAATTCAAAAGTGATACAAACACTTGATTGCAAGTGAAAGCAATGAGAATTACCGTCTAACTTTGGGCTAACGGGTTATGTCCATGAGGAGGAATGTGATGAAAGCTTTTTGGTGTTTTTATTTAAGAAGCAAAGAATGGTGTCGATTTTTTTTTTATATTGAAAAAGAGAATGGAGAGTAAGGAAATGATTAAAAGAAAAATTGAAAACTTAGAGAACGCTTTAGAAAAGGTGATCTTTATAAAGCTTGAAGATTGATTTGTTTGTTTTTAATATAGGGAAAAGATCTGGGCTAACTATCTTCCTACTCAACGATATGTTCTTCTCTTGAGATTCTTAGTGCCTCAACTTGATCATAGGCAAAAACTTAAGCTTGTGTTTCGAAAGTCTTAAGAAAAACAAATAAGATTATTTGAAAAAGTTTAACTTTTTCTTAAGAAATCCTCTTGAACTGAATGTTAAATCATCAAGCTTTCTTTCGAATATGAAATAAAAATAAGTTCAAGTGGTGTTTCAAAAGAAATAGAAGTTTAGAAATCCAAACCCATCCTCATGGGCTTCAAGAACACTTTCAAAAAAGATAGGCTTAGTTTAAGGCATACATATGATTCCGTTGGGTTTTTTTACATCAAAATTATTCAAAACAAGAGGGATCGAAGAGAGAGATGATAGTGAGCCTAAAAAATAAGTTTAGCTACTCATGAATAATGTAAAATAAGACATGTAAATAAAATAAGACACATCCGTGAATTGTAGAAGTGATTAGTTTCTAAAATTGCATATTTCATGTCACATCTTCACATTTATTTAATATTAAATTCTGCTAATAATACCTCTCTTACATGTTTCTAGGTCCATGGCATGAAACAAAGAAGAAGACCCAAAATCACCATTTAATTGGTGATTAAAGGCCTACAAAGATAGCTAATGACTTTGGAGAGTGGTTTCGTCAAAACCGGGGGCCAATTTTCAGAAACCAGAAATCCAGCCGACAAGGGGATAGGAGAGGACAGTGCACAGGTGGCCACCTTATGGCCATGTTTCCGTGGCTTCCTTGTGGAGCCGCTCGCCAAGATTTGACGCGTGGCTCCGTACAGTACCCTGGTTTCCCCCTTTTGCCTATAAATACCCTTGGGTTTTTCCAGAACTGGGAAGAGGAGTTTTTGAGTAGTTTTTAAGTTAGTTTTAGGGTCTTTCTTTCCATGTTGTAGTTTAGGGTAGTTCAATTTAGTTCTTCTTCTTCCTCCCTTGTATTTTTATTTCTTGTAGATCTTGTAACAGGAGAGAGAGTGATACATGCTTGGAATGCAAGAGTACTTATAATAGAAGGTGACAATTTATGAGAGGTGCTCTCTTTACCTCTCTTTATTTTCTTCTTTCTAACTCCTTTTACATTTGTAGCTAACTTTTCTCTCATGGCAACTAACTACTAACCACTAACTAGTTTAACTTCTTATTTGATAATCCACATGAATCTAATAGCCTCTATTTGGCCTTACTCTTGCAAGAGCCATTGATGGCTCATAATGATGGATCTAACACTCTAACATCTAAATCTCTAACAAGCTAACATTAATTAATTTCATGCTTGCTCTTATTAGGTTTTGATGATTTAAGTGTAGTTTGCAGTTGTTAGTTGAATTTAGATGTGAAAGTTAACATATAAGTCATGCTTTGTAAAGCTCTTAAACCAAGGACTATGATGGCCAATGATACATGTAAGGCAACTATCACTAAGAGGTTAGCATGTTAGTAGAGCCATTAATAGTTAGTAACCATGGGTTTTCTTTCTTTTTCACTTTATTTTAAAAATATCAAAAATCACAAATATCCTCTTTTCTATGTTTCCCACTTCTTCGTGTTTCACTGTACTTCTCTTTTCATTCTTTATTTTCTTTCTTTCATTCTTTTAAACATTGAAGAACTTTTAACACACACGTGAATCAACGGTAAAGCTTCTATCGCCTCCCGTCCTTGTGGATTCGACTCATTTTAGCCTCTGTGCTATAACAAAAGTATCGAAAAAGCCAAAGCACACACACTTTAAATATCAATTTCAAAAGTTACACTTTTGTGTGCGATTTTCCCCCGATTAAATTTTGGTGCCGTTGACGGGGATGGGAACGGTTTGATTTCACATTTTTGTTAACTTTTCTTCTTTGTTTTTTGGTGTGCAGGTCAAAATCTTTAGCATTGCAGACGTTCACACTTGCTCTTGTGTGGTTGGGTAAATTCTTGTATATTTTTATATTCTGTTGTTAATATTTGTTACCTGTGCACTATAATAATTTAATAACTAAAATACGGTAATTGGATGTTTTAAAACGGTTTAGACATTTGCATCTAGGCACGTGTCAATTTTCATTCTAATATTCTGTATTTTGTTCTTGTGTTGTTGTGATCTTGATGGAGGTGTATATATTGCATTGCATATAGCTCGGATAAACACTTCAGTGATTTACTTACTTTTTTGTGTTCATTCTTATCTTTATTGCAAACTTGCACGAATTGAACTTAAGGGCAAAACCCAAGACAACATAAGGTGGGGAATTCATTACCCTCCCTTGGCCCAAAAATTACCTCCCCATTCACACAACCCAAGCCTAATAAAATTTGCTAGACGTTGGCCCCTAGGGATATCTCAGACTCATTTAAGAGAATGAACTAAGGGAAAAGTTGTTAGAAGTTGACTCTTATAAAATTGGTGTTTAAGGTTGGGGATTGAGAGGTGAAACCTCGAAGAACAGTCGTTTGGTATAATTAGGCCCGTTGCTCCGGCACGGATACCTCCCACTGATCTTGCCCCTACCTGGCCGATTAACTCGTGGTCAGATTCCGACAATATGCCCCCTGTGGATAGTCTAACCAGTTAGGAGTCATCTAGGTCTAAGTCAACCCTAGCATAGGCTTGTTTTCTTCTTCTTTTTTTTTCTTTGTTTTTTGTTTGTTTCTTTTTTATAAATTGTGAAATGGATTTTAGCAACAATAATTCTTTCAATCATAATATGAATCTAAATTTCACCTGACCTCATTTTACTCGGATACTCCAACCCGGCTATGTACAACACTAACCAACCATGTATGCTGAGTTGGGATTATCTGACACAATATGACCCATATTCCCAATCCTATGACTACAATTTTTCAAAATAATTTTTACTCTTTATAGAGTTCATAGGGTTTCACCTCCCCCGAGTCAAATTTTCAACCATCTTGTCCACAATTTTCACAATATTCATTCCCCGATTTTGATTCATATACTCCTTTTCCTATTCCGCCAATTGAAGAAAAATCCTATTTGGAAAGGAGTATGGAAGCCATACTTTAGTCCCAACAACAAATTTAAAATTTGCTCAATTCACAATCCTTCCCAGATCAAACTCCTTATACTTCTTTTCTAGAACATCCAATTGAAGAAGAATCTGAGCTAGAAGAGCATTTGGAAGTCTTTTGTGAAAAAATTGCAATGATTTCAAAATATGTTGGACTCATCATCTCAGCCAAAATTTCAAAAGTCCTACTCATCTTTTTCAATCTCACTGATTCAAAATGAACAACCATCAATACTAGACTTAAGTATGGAACTTTTAAGTGAGTCTGAGCAACAATCGCAAAATCTGATGGACTCACAATTTCACCATAAATTCTAAAATTAACTTCCATACTCACCTTTTCAAGAAGAACCAATTGCAAAAAGTATGTCTTTCTTATCAACCTTTGACCGATTCTTATATCCCTAACTCTACTGATTGGACCCAAGAATCATGTTATTTTGGAAACCAAGATTCAATTTCAGAACGTACATTTGAACTTGACCAAACTCCAAGTTATGAAAGTCGCCTGGACATTCTGGCAAGTTATCCTTTTTCTGAAATTGAACTTGAGCTTGAAAGTGATCTTGAACCTCATGTTGGTGATTCCATTTCACTTTTTGATTCAATATTGACTCCGGTATCTTTACTAGATTTTTTTCTCTATTTCAGAGTCAACATTGAATCATGTGCCAGTACACTGTGAAATTGAATCACCAATATCTTATGATTACACTTCATTAATGGGGAAGTGTGTGAACATCAATTTTTGATCTGGACCCTATTTTTGAACCAATTTCGACTCTCATTGTTGACTCTCGACTTGATCTGAGTCAAATTCCCAAGTCGGTATCGATTTTTGTTCCTGATCCATTTGAGTCCAAATGCATCATCTCCCAAAATCACACTTCATTGTTGGACAAGGATGTTGAAGAAAATGCTCAGTAATTATTTTCGAAAATTAGAAATTAGATGGGGATAAATTTTTAAATAAGACCATTCAATTAATCATTCTTTTACTGGGTCGTATTAGAGAAGTCAGTGGTAGGTTCCTGCGAATTTCACATTATCTCGATTGGGTAGCAACGCTTGGCCCAATCAGACCACCACCAGAGCTACCACCATGAGGTAATTTCTTTCCCTTTCCATTTGTTTCATGTATATACACATTCACGATGCATTGAGGACAATGCATGAGATAAGTGTGGGGGAAGGTTTACTAACGTAGTTAGTTTTACATTTTCTTTCTTTTACACTTCATTTTTAGGAACTTTTTAAAAATTTTCTTTTGTATAAAAACTCTTCTTTTCTCTTTACAAAACTTTTTGACATAAGGGAAATAGTTTTGATTTATTTTTAAGAAAATTAAGATTATCTTAGGAATTAGGAAGACCTAAAAATTATGAATTTTTAAACGAAGTCAAAATAATAGATCTTGTTTAAAATTTAGGATAAGAAAGTAAGATTGGAAAGATAATTTGATCTTGAATTTTTTGTCTTAGATTTATGCACTTCACACTTACACAATTTTTGGGATTGAAACAAAAACTGAAAATACCATAAAAATATATTAAGAAAAAATAATATAATGATAAAAATCACTTATTAAAGTTGGGTAATTATACCTCAGGAAGCATGATTATTCACACCTGAAATGGTGGACAAAAATAAAAATAATCCCCTTTAGTTTTGTGGCCTTGTTTACTTGAGTCCTTAAGTCAGAGCGATGTTTTCTCAACTTGTGCCCTAAGATCATCTGGTTTGGGAGTCAACGGCTAAAGGCTCACTACCCGGGTAAATAAGAAAGCCTAAGAAAACTAAGAGAAGAAAATAAAAAAAAAAAAATATATACATATATATATAATATTATAAATAAATGACATGAAAGTTAGAGTCGATATCCCAAAAAATTTTACTGTTCACAAAGTGCATATTTTTCTAAGAGTTTTATGAAAGATCAAATAATCAGTTCATTTTTAAATTCTTACATTTTTTTATAACAAGATTTTGCATTTCGACTTAGTTTAAGGAAGAATAATTTCTGATTAACCTCTGACCTTGGATCACTTATATTTTTGCAAAAAAACTTCAACACTTTTCTCTATTTCAAAATGTGTTTTCAAAATACTAACATTTGATTTCTTTCTTTATGGATTTTGTGGGTGTAATCCGCTGAAAACCCTCAGGAGACAAAACTTCTCATCTAAGGAAAACTAATAGGTTTAACGGCATGTTGCACATGCTCAGTGTAATCACATCACCTACAAAAGTAGAGTAATAATTTTCTTAGTTCTTTTTTGTTTTGCTTGGGATGAGCAAAAGATAAGTGTGGGGGGTATGATTAGTCTCTAAAACTGCATATTTCATACCATATCTTTACATTTATTTAATATTAAATTCTGCTAATAATACCTCTCTTGCATGTTTCTAGGTCCATGGCATGAAATGAAGAAGAAGACCCAAAATCACCATTTAATTGGATAATAAAGGCCTACAAAGATAGTCATTGACTTTGAAGAGTGGTTTCGTCAAAACTTAGGGCTAATTTCCAGAAACTAGAAATCCAGCCGATAGTGGGACAGGAGAGGACAGCGCGCAGGGGGCCGCCCTATGGCTGCGGAACACGACCATAACTGCATTTCGCGGCTCCCTTGTGGAGTCCATGCCATGATCTGACGCGCAGCTCCGTACTGTACCCTGGTTCCCCTCTTTTGCCTATAAATACCCTAGGATTTTTCCAGAAGTGGGGAGAGGAGTTTTTGAATAGTTTTTAGGTTAGTTTAGGGTTTTTCTTTCCATGTTGTACTTTAGGGTAGTTTAATTTAGTTCTTCTTCTTCCTCCTCCCTTATATTTTTTATTTTTTGTAGATCTTGTAATAGGAGAGAGAGTGGAACATGCTTGAAATACAAGAGTGCTTATAATAGAAGGTGACAATTTATGAAAGGTGCTCTCTTTACCTCTCTTTGTTTTCTTCTCTCTAACTCTTTTTACATGTGTAGCTAACTTTTCTCTCATGGCAACTAACTACTAACCACTTACTAGTTTAACTTCTTATTTGATAATCTATATGAATCTAATAACCTCTATTTGGCCTTGCTATTGCAAGAGCCATTGATGGCTCATGATGATGGATCTAACACTCTAACATGGAAATCTCTAACAAGCTAACATTAATTTTTTTCATGCTTGTTGTAAGATCCCTACTTAGAAATACTATATTTTATTTTTCTAAAGTATTTAATTTAATTTACTGATTAATTTTATTATTATTATTAATTATATTGATTTATGACTCATTGCATTATTAAATAAATTATTTTGCAATGGTAAATAGTGATTTGGCTTTATATATCATTACCATTATTTCATATCTATATTAATTATTTATTACTATTATTCTGGTTATTAATTGCTATTATTTTTATTAAGGTTATTATTATTTCTTATTGATATTATTAGAGATATTATTAATATGGTTATTGTTATTGTTAATTAATATTATTACTATTTTATTATGTTTATTAATTATTATTATGACTATTAGTGCTACAATTATTATTATTGATATATATATTGTTGTCATTATTATTATTATTATGGTTACGACTAATTACTTTTATTAATATTTTGCTTAATTATTTTTGGTGTCATTATTGATTATTAATATTATTATAGTTTGTTTTTATTTATTATTATTTGTGGTATTCTTTCTTCCCTATTTCCCATTCCACACCTCAAACCAATACCCGTTATCATATACCTATACCCATTTCAAACCCGAATACCCACTACCCATTATACCCATTAACCCAAACCCAATTATATCCTAAGATTAAACCAAAACCTAAACCTAAATCTATCTCCTTCTCTTCTTCCAGCCGCCAACATAACAGCAGGACCCCCGAGTTCCACCCTCGCAGGTCATGCAACACCCCATCCAAGCCGCATCCCTTGCAGGCCAGTGCCCCCACGCGCAGCAGCAGCGGCAGCCAAGGCCCCCTGCTCCCTGCGCATACTCCACGGCAACAACAGTGCCAATGGCAGCCCCCATAGCCCTGCACACCACCACAACTTCGGCTCCTCCAGGCACTGCCACACAGCCGAGACCCCTCCTTGATTGCTGCCGCACTCAACTCCAAAACCGCCTACAATAGCAATTGGAAGGCATGCCAGAGCTATCCTCTCTATGCGTAAGTGCCATCTCCCATTTCTCTCTCTCTCTCTCTCTCTCTCTCTCCATGTTTTATTTTCTTTGTAAATGTGAGTTTATTAATTCAATGTGTTTGGTTGTGTGTGGGAAATACCTTACTCTGAGCCATTTTCTAGCTCTCCGTGGATCGTCGTAGATCACCGTCGGCGAGCGCGAACGCACCCACGCCTTTCACGACGAGATGCTCTATCCAATGACACCCTCCGTGGCCCGGACGCCTCCGCCAGAGCCTCCGTCGGTGCGCCCGCAAATCGGCTCGAGGTTAGTGTATTTATAAGTGTAAAGGGTAGACTTGTAATAATATAGAAGTTCATATTAATGTGTGTGTTTGGGTTTGTGCGTGAGTGGGGATGTTGATGCATGCATGTATTTATGCATGGCATGTATTTATGCAGGAATTTGTATTTTAATTATGTGTGTGTAGTTTAGTAATTAATAAGTGGGTCATTAATTAATATGTTTGTATCATGTTTAGTGTTTGCATGAATTATTATGCATAAGGAGGTGTGTGTAAATATGGGTACATTTACAAGCATGTGTTTTATTTATATGTATATATAAATATAATATGTATGTAAGTGTGGGTATGTATGCATATAGTATGTATGATGTGTATGCTTGTATATGTATGTGTACGTGGGTGTACAGGTATGTGTCCGTGTGCATGTGTGAGTGTTAATCGTGTATTTATATTTATTTGTATGTTCGCTTGCGTGCTACAGTATTTCGGACCCGTCCAGTGAGATCCGGACCAGTTGCAGAAGACTCGGACCCGATCCGGATTCTTGCTCACTGTGGACCCGATACAATGGTGATTCGAAGACCGATCCATGGGATGATCCATAGATCAGTACCAGTTCGTGCAGTGAAGACAGACGGCGATTCGGTTCCGAAACTGCGTCATTTAATGTGAGTGTTCATTCTTGTGTATTTACCATTGTCAGTATGCATTTACATGTTGCTCTTATCATTTCATGTGACTTTCTATTATATTTTACCAGTTTGATGACTTGTACCACTTCATGAGACATCTATGATTGTTCACTTTAATTACATAGTTGATAGGAGCTTGTATTAGTGTCATTTCATGTGTTGGTAGTTTGGAGTTGTTGGCTTAGGCCTAGTTTTCATGTACCTTAGACAGTGACTCATTTTGATCCACTGGTTAGTTAGCCCAGTTTATATTTGAGGACAGATGACATGTTTCATGTAGAGTACTTCTTAGACTTGTTATTCTATCATTTGGTAATAACTTAGGTGATGATTCATTTGAGTATTGATGACGGACTTGTTATGATGTTACTTTACTAAGAAATTGGATTACTTGATGCTTGGATCAGTATATGGACTTCGTTGGATTTGGGTTGAACTGGAAATTATATTATTTACATTGAATATTGATCAGTATTTAGATGTGACTAATTTAGTTGGGTTGTGATTTGGATTGAACTTGAGTTAGAGTTGATCTGAAATTTTACATTCTTATAACGAAGCCTGATCTGCATGAAGATGAAATTAATGTAGTTGGATTTATAGTTGAGTATTTGAGATTTATCTAGATGATATTTTGTTGATGTTGAGTATTAGAAGTAGATATTCTAGACCATATGTTATTTGAGGATGTTTCCTATTTAGATATGATTTCAGTATGTGTTGACTTGTTGATCTCGAGGTGCTTCATGTTTAGTTATTGATTACTTTAATTAATAGAGATTGAGCTATTGTGATAGTGATCTATTTGATATCAGTGATCTTGTACTTCAGAGTTATCAGATAGCAGTTATCACTTTATCAGTTATTGGTGAGATTATTTATTGATGATCATATGATGTGTTCAGAGTTTATAGAGTTGGTAGATATCTATATCAGTTACTAATTGTTTGTGACACCTTTGTGTTAGTGGTTATATCTCTAGTATCTTATTTAAGATGTCAGATATCAGTTGTCAGTTGTCATCAGTTGTCAGATATCAGTTGTCAGTTGTCAGATTATCAGCTATTATTGACATCACTAGTTGTTGGAGATATCAGTTACTATTACATAATAACTCTTATTGATTGCTTATTAATAAAAGACATCATAACCCGGAGAACAGGGGTAATTGCCTGATGATGCATGTCGTGTATTTTGGAAGGACTTATTATGGTACCGAGTTGTAGGTTCCAACCATGGGGAACTAAGGTAGTACTGGCTACCTATTCAGTTGTCAGTTGTCAGGGTTATGCCCGGATTACGGCACCACACTAGTTGTCTTTTCGTGTGGGGCTGTGGTCTTCAGTTGTCAGAGCCTTGCGGCTTGTCCTGGTTCAGCGCCAGGGGTGTTAGACCATGGTACTGGGCATGCATGGTACTCATCCAAAACACATGCACTATATTGGCAGGCAGTTACAACAACGATAACTTTGTTTGATATGTAGGAAAACAGCTGTGGTATGGGACACAGCTAAGTACTACATTAGTTAAGTTAATAACAACCAACCAGACTAGTGACATATGCTAGGTTATAGATTCAGATATCAGTTGCTTATTTACAGTTGTGATAGTTGACTTTTATCTCCATACCTGTTGTTATGCAGTTATACTTCAGTTCAGCTGTTTATCATGTTATTCAGTTATCTTATATTTGCAGTTTATCTTGTTATTATTTTGTGCACATTGTTTATATGCACGAGCTTTTCGCTTTACACACACATTCACCAGGTCGCTTTCTGACGATCCTGAATTTGCACGTCCAGATATTGAATGTTTTGTTTCTATTGTGCAGGTGTTTCGTTGAGACTGTACGCTTTGCGAAGAGCTGGATCTTTTCCCTATTCGATTCCGGTATTTTTATCTTTCTTGCCTGATTCTCGTTATATCAGATTCAGTTGTTATTCTAGCTCTTGATTTATATGATATCATGCGTGGATACCTATATGTGATATTGCAGTAATCATGATTTATTGCAGTTAGATTTATAGCTTGTTTCGGGTTACTTAAGGCTTAACGCCTATACGAGAGGATTTTCCTTGCGTATATGCGTCGCCGACTCTCGTCGCGTCTCTGCTCTAGCGTATTTTGGGAAGCGGGGCGTGACACTTGCTCTTATTGGGTTTTGATGATTTAAGTAGCTTGCACTTGTTGGTTGAATTTAGATGTAAAAGTTAACATATGAGCCATGCTTTGTAAAGCTCTTGAGCAAGGACTTGTGATGGCAAATGATACATGTGAGACAACTATCACTAAGAGGTTAGCATCTTAGTGGAGCCATTAGTAGTTAGTAGCCATGGGTTTTCTTTCTTTTTCACTTTGTTTTAGAAATATAAAAAATCACAAATATCCTCTTTTCTATGTTTCCCACTTCTTCGTGTTTCACCGTACTTCTCTTTTCATTCTTTGTTTCCTTTGTTTTCATTCTTTCAAATATTGAAGAACTTTTAACACACACGTGAATCAACCGATAAAGTTTCTATCGCCTCCCGTCCTTGTGGATTCGACTCGTTTTAACCTCTATGCTATAACGGAAGTATCAAGGAAGTCAAAGCACACACATTTTAAATATCAATTTTAAAACATACACTTTATGTGCGCAATTTCCCCCGATCAAGAAGATGAGAAGCTTTGAACCTTTATTGATGTCACTTCAACTTCAGATTACAATCACACTTTTCTTCTCTTTCACTTGTATCTGGACTGAATTACAAATAAAGAAATAGAGATACAACTTCTCAATCTATCTAACAAAGAACCTAAATCCTAAAAATAAAGAGAAAAACTTAAACTAATTTCCATTCCTTTTTTCTCTGAAAATGGTAGTATATATAGGGAAAACCCAAATGGGGGAGGGCGTACGAAGATAGGGGGAGCAAACGCTCCCCCAACAAACACAACAAAGCCGCAAAACATAGCTTTGGCCACATTTCTGCGGCCATGGTGTGGCCAGGTGGCCAAACCTAGTTGGTGGCACTCCCCGGTTTAGTGATATGACTTTATCTCTTGCTAGTTTTTCCATTTCAACTCCTGAATTTGTCGAAACTGTCTTTGATTTTTGGCTTTAACTGATTGATTTGGGAAGATTTGTTTAAACTGGTTTTCAACTTCCACGATTTACCATGATCTGCCTTGATTTTCAGATTTCAAATTAATTCTGAATTAAATCAGAATTTTGATGGATTTTTGGGCTCGTTTCTCTTCTCTTTCCTTTAGCAATGGGCCTGTATTTTTTAAAGAAAAATAAGACTTATCAATAGGATTTATTATATAATAAAGATGGTAATGTGATACTATATATGCAATACATGTGACTGATCACACCCCCATACTTATCTTTTGCTCGCCCTCGAGCAAAACATCAAAACTAATCCTAATCAATTATTAGACCACTTTCGCAGGTTACTCGATTGCACTGAGCATGTGCAACAAGCCGTTAAACCTCTAGGTTATTCTTAGAGGATGAGTTTTGTCTCATGAGGGTTTTCAGTGGATTGCACCCACAAAATCCATAAAGAAAGAAAAAATTGTTAGTATTTTTTAAAAGCATTTTGAAAAGAGAGAAAATATTTGAAGTATATTTATAAGAGTATAAGTAATTTATAAGTTATAGGAAATTGGGCTTTTCATTCCTAGACTTAGTCTCAATTCAAAAACATGTCATCAATCAAAGTAAGAAGTTAAATTGTATTTCTCATATAATCTATTACTTTACCCTAATTCATATACACTTTCGTGACCGTGAAGTTTTGACTAGGGTTCTTTAACATTAACTCTTATGCCTTATTTATTTTTATTTTTTGTGAAATTTATTCCTCAATTCCATTAGGCTTTCTAATCTCCCCATGTAACGAGCTCTTAGTCGGTGACACCCAAACCGGACAGTCTAGGGCACCGGTGAGAAAACACCCCTAAGGACTTAAACACTCGAGCAAATAAGGCCACGAAGCAAAGGGTTTTATTTATAAAATGTACCCCTTTTGGGTGTAAATACTTATGCTTCATGAGGCACAAATACCCAGCGTAATCAGAGGATATATATATATATATATATATATATATATATATATATATATATATATATATATATATATATTTCAAACTTATCTAATCATCTTTTGCATAAATACCAAGGCTTGCTTAGGCCAAAGCACCTAGCTAATCAATAATTGGATTTGCTTATTTTTCATAGATATACATATTCATATGTTTTTTCTTTTTTTTTCCTTATAAGGCATTAGAATTTTTGTTTTTTAACCTTAAGTGTGTACGTGTATAGAATGTGCATATTTCTTTAAAGTAAAGATCAACACTATATTACTTTCACCAATTTCTTCCTAACCTAAAAATCAAACAAGTTATCTTATTTTGACCAAGTGTAAGAAATCCTAATTATGATTTTCTTATTCCTTAAAATTAACTTAATTTCTTATCAAAAATATATCAAATTTTGTTCTTTTCTTTCAAAAAGTTTTTATATATATATTTTCTCCTTTTTTTAGTTATCGTAGTCATGTTAGCCCTCCACCACACTTATCTCATGCATTGTCCCTAATGTATGAAAGAAATGTATAGATGCATGAAATAGAATGCAAAAGATGAAAGTTACTGATACACTGGGTCGAAAAGACCCATAGCCGTTTCATTTACAGGCACCATTTCCGAGAAAGGTTTAAGGTGTTGACCATTTACCTTAAAATCATTTCTAATCTTGGTGTCACTGATCTCTACAGCACCGTGTGGAAATATGATTTTTACAGCGAATGACCCAGTCTATCTTGATTTTAATTTTTCTGAAAAAAGATGAAGCCTAGAATTATAGAGCAAGACTTTTTGTTCAGAGACAAATTTTTCCTTATGATGTGTTTATCATAAAAAATTTTAACCCTATCTTTAGTGATCTTTGCATTTTCATAGGCCTCATTTCTTAACTCCTCTAATTCGGAAATTTGTAATTTTCAAATGTCACCGGCCTTAGTCAAGTCAAAATTTAGCTGCTTCATTATCTATAAGGCCCGGTACTCTAACTCAACTAGTAGGGGGCAAGCTTTCTCAAAGACTAAGCTATAAGGAGACATCTCTAGAATTGTCTTGAAAGCGGTCCTGTAAGCCTATAGGGCATCTACAAGTTTGGTGGATTAATCTTTCCAGTTTTAGTTCACAGTCTTCTTCAAAATAAGCTTGATTTGTCTATTCGAAACCTCAACCTGCCAAGGATGATAAGGTGTGACAACTTGTGAGTTATGTCATACTTTCGCATAAGAGCTTCAAAGAATCTATTGCAAAAGTGAGTACCATTATCACTGATGATAGCATGAGCGGTTCTGAAGCGCAAGAAAATGTTCTCTTTCAAAACTTAATGACAACTTTATTATCATTAGTTCTACTAGGAATGGCTTCTACCCACTTGGACATATAGTCCACAGCAATCAATATGTATTGGTTTCCAAATAAATTAGGAAATGGACCCATAAAGTCGATGCCCCAAACATCAAAGAGTTCTATTTTTAGAATTGGGCTGAGGGGCATCATATCTCATTTTGAGATCCTTCCCACCATCTAGCATCTAGAGCACATCTTGCAAAATTTATGAGCATCTTTGAATAAAGTGGGCCAACAGAACCCACTTTGCAGCACCTTTCAGCAGTCATGCAGGGACCAAAGTATCAACCGTATGCAAGTTCGCTGCAGAAGGATAAAACACTATTAATCTCTTCATCGGAAATGTATTTCCTAATAATTTGGTCAGAACAGTACTTTAAAAGATACGGTTCCTCTCAAAAGAAATACCGGACTTGAGATAAGAACCGGTTATATCATTTTTAGACCAATAAGAAGGACTTTGGTTTGTGACTAAGTAATTCACTATATCAGCAAACCAGGGTTCCCTAAACACAGCTAAGATATTTTCATCAGGAAAGTGCTCATTTATGGGAAATTCGTTGCATGGAGAGTTTGGGATTCTTGAGAGATTGTCAGCAGCGACATTTTCTACGCTTTTCTTACCTTGAATCTCGAGATCAAATTCTTGAAGAAGGAGAATCCAACAAATGAGTTGGGCCTTGGCATTCTTCTTCATCATGAGGTACCTAAGCGCATAATGATCGGTGAAAATTATTATTTTGAACCCTAGTAGGTAGGGATGGAATTTCTCTAAAGCAAAGACTACTGCCAAGAATTCCTTCTCAGTAGTAGTGTAGGTCAATTGAGCATCGTTGAGAGTCCTACTAGAGTAGTAAATCACGTGCTGCTTGTTATCAATGCACTGTCTTAGGACAGCGCCTATTGCAAAATCAGAAGCGTCGCACATGATTTTGAACAGCTTAGACCAATCCGGTGCAGATATGATTGGTGCAGAAATAAGCTTTTTTTTAAGCTTCTCCCAAGAATTCATACATTCAGCATCGAAAGTGAAGGACACATCCTTAGCTAACAGATTAGTCATGGGTCTAGCAATCTTACTAAAATCCTTGATAAATCTTCGGTAGAAACCGGCATGCCCTAAGAAGGGTCGAATATCCTTCATGCATTTGGGCATGGGAAGCTTAGCAATAACCTCAATCTTGGCTCTATCTACTTCAATTCCTTTCTTGGAGATTTCATGACCCAAGATAATTCCATGTCTTATCATGAAGTGACATTTCTCCCAGTTCAGTGTCAGATTTTCTCAGCACAACGTTGAAGGACGAGTTCTAAATGGTGAAGACATTGAGTGAATGAATCTGCATAGATGGAGAAATCATCCATGAAGATTTCTAAGAATCGTTCCACCATATTAGAGAAAAGACTCAACATGCAACGTTGAAACATTGTGGGGGCATTGCACAAGCCGAAAGGTATTTGATGATAAGCAGATGTCCCAAATGGACACGTGAATGTAGTCTTTTCTTGGTCCTCAGGAGTAATAGGAATCTGATTATACCTTGAATAACTGTCCAAGAAACAGTAATACTTGTGGCCAGCCAATCGTTCAAGCATTTGACCAATGAAGGAGAGTGTGAAATGATCCTTACGAGTTATTGCATTAAGCTTCCTATAGTCAATGCAAACTTAAACTTTAGTGGGAAGTCGAGTTTGGATCAACTCTTTGTTCTCGTTTTCCACTACGGTGAAACAGGATTTCTTTGGAACCGCGTGGATAGGACTGACCCATTGGCTATCCGAAATGAGATAGATTATCCCATTGTCTAAGAGTTTCACAATTTTAGCATGAACAGTCTCTTGTATTATAGGATTTAACCTATGTTGCGGTTCTCTTTTTGGTGTTGCATCTTCATTGAGATGAATGCGATATTGAACTATGGTTGGACTTAATCCTTTTATATCAGTCATAGTCTAACCAATGGCTTTCTTATATTTTCTCAAAATTGCTTTAATATCTTCTTCTTGCCCGTCATTTAAATGGGAGGCAATAATGACAAGGAAGGTCTCTTGTTCGCCTAGATAGATGTACTTAAGATGTGCAGGTAAGGCTTTCAATTCTAAAGAAGGGGAAAGCTCACTGGAAGGATGAGTCAAATTTGTTGGCTCTACATTTTGTGAAATAGGGTTCGAAGGCCAATTTATAGCAGACTCGATAACCTGATCAAGGTTAAAGTCGTCAGACTCTAACTTAAAGTCACAATCAGTTTCTAGTTCTAATTCTTCCATGTGTTCACTTGTCAAGTTCTCAATGAGGTTGACTTCAAATGTTTGATCCTCGACATCACGGGGTTGCTTTCCAAGGTTGAAGACATTGACTTCTCTAGTCATGTCCCCAAAAGTTAACCTTATGAACCCATTCCTATAATTGATAATGGCATTGGCAGTAGCAAGGAACGGTCGCTCTAGGATAACAGGAGTTTGAGCCCTAGGATTGGACACAGGTTGTGTCTCTAGAACTATGAAATCAATGAGGTAGATAAACTCCCCGATCCGGATAAGGACATTATTAATTTCCCCTTGAGAACTTTCAATGAACGGTCAGCCAGTTGGATTGTGACTCAAGTTGGACTAAGATCGCCCAACCCGAGTTGTGGATAAATTGAGAATAGAAGCAAGTTGATACTTGCTCCCAAGTCAAGAAATGCACTACTAATCTCGACTTGTCCTATGATGCATGCAATAGTGGGACAACCCGAAACCTTGTACTTGATAGGGATCGAACCCGACAGTAGCTCACTAATGTTAGTGGTTAAAAAAATTTTCTTGGGTACATTAGTCTTTCTCTTCTTGGTGCACATGTCCTTAAGAAATTTTGCATACAATGAGACTTATTGGATGGCATTAAGAAGTGGTATATTTATCTTTACGTGATTGAAGATCTCAATATCTTATCCATGTGTGGATTTTGCTTGTTATTTTTCAGCCTATTAGAAAATGATATTATAGGCCGGTGCACCTGACTGGTTGACTTATCCGTTGCAGATTCGTCAGATTTAGAAGGATTGGGTCTAGATAAGGTGGATGCTTGAGTGTGATTGTGTTGAATGGGATTGGATGGTACTGACACATGATTATCAACTTTCTTTCCTCACCTCAATTTATGAACAATATTACATTTATTCAATGATTGATCCTCAGCCAAATGAGCTTGTTGAGAATTCTCAGGATTCATTACTGGCTGACTAGGCAGGGTACTCTTTTGTCTCTCATTCTGAGGATTGTCTAATTGGCTCATTTGAACCTCTAGCCTTTGTATAGTTTGCATGAGGAAATCTTAGTTTTTCATGTACCTTTCCATGTTTCTCTCAAAGTCAGTCATTCTCTTTTCAAGTTGAAGATTCTGGAAGGAGGATTGTGGAGCTTGGTTGGGAAAATTTTGTTGATAGTTTGAGAAATTGGGCTAATAGTTGGGAGAATTATGATGGTATATGGAAAACTTGGGTTGATAATTGGAATAATTATTGGAATGATGGAACTGGCTTGCATTATTTGACCGTGAGTGGTCATTATTGTTTTGGCTCCATGAGAAATTTGGTTGATTTCTCTAGCTAGGATTGTGCGTTGGTTCGTAAGGATTATTGTTCGGCCTTGAAAAGGCCGCATTCATCAGTTCTAGAAAATGTTGTTGAGCTTGAAACACAAGACACTCCTCAAACACATGATTCATGGCTTGACAGTAAGTACAAACCGGAGTTGGAAATTGGTTTGGGCTAACCTGATTGAATGGACTTAGTTCCTTAGTTTCTAAAACTTTCAATCTTTTCGCTAGGTTTGCAATTTTAGCCTCATTAGCTATGAATGATTCAATTGAATCGAGACCTCCTTTTGAAGAGATAGAGTTTTAATTTTTAGAGTTCTCACTAGTTGTTTCCCATTGGATGGTCTTTTCAGCTAGATCCTCATATAAATTCCATCCTTCATTCTCATCCTTCTTTAAGAATCTCCCTTGGCACATGGTTTCTAAGAGGGTCTGAAAGTACACCTAGAGGGGGGGTGAATAGGTGTACGGCTAATCTAATGAAATAAATGCGAAAATTAAAACTAAATTGAAACTACACTTAATGCAACCAACGAGTGTAGCCGAATTCCCGGTGAAGGGCTCTAGCCTAACTCCTCTTGATTTCTCTGAATAAGAGTTGAGACGCTATATGAAGCTCTCGTGGTTAAGTGATTAGATGAGAAAGGTTTATGTAAATGTATCGATGTATCCTTTCCTATCTCCGCTATAGCATAAGGCTATACCGAGTCGATTCTCAGGGAGAGCTAGCGATAGAAGCGTTACGAATCGTAGTGAAGAAATGTAAACGAAGTGTCTTCTATGCTTAATAGAATAAAACAATCATGGAACAAGAAATGAAAGAATGGATGAATATGTTCATGATGGAAAGTGGAAAAGAAATCAATATTGGATTTGGTATTAACACTAGAAAGAATGAAAACTTGAAGAATCAAACCATGACTAGCTTACCTTACTACCTTGCCAAACCTTACCAAACTCCGTGATAATGATGCTTGCCTTTGAGTCATTGGCATAGATGTGTCTTGCGTGTTGATCTAATTACTTTCCCATTGCATGAAGGGTGGTTTAACCCATCGGAGAAGAGAAGACCATCCAACTTGCAAGATGAAATATAGCAATCACCCATGAGTTAGTGAAGATGGCAAGGCTAGTGGTTAGCTAGTACATGGTAGAAAAATTAGCTACAAGCCATTAACAAATAAAAGCAAAGCATGAAGTAAAATTGCAAGGAAATAAAAGCATGAATTAAAGAAAGCAAGTAAAGAAAGCAATTAAACTAGAACCAAGCTCAAGTAGAGGAGTAGAGAATGGATCAATCCTTGCATTGCTTCAAGTTGTCACTCCTTGATATACAAGCTCTCTCTCTCTTACAACTCTCTCTTGCAATGATTTCTAGGGAAGAAGAAGAGGGACTAAAGAACTAAAACCTAGAGAAAAATCTAAGAAAATTACAACATCAACTAATTTCTCCTCTCTTCTCCATTCTGTCTTTGCTCGCAGGTCCAGGTGCAGTATTTATAGAGTTCAGAGAGAAGCTTCGAGATCCAGGTTGTTGGCGCAAAATCTGGGATCCAACGGATTCAGTTTTGCCGCAGATCTGCAAGGATTTCCCAGATTCTGCGGCAAACAGAATCTGTTGAGCAACAGATTTCTGTTGTAGGTTAGTTGAGAGGTTGTTATCCACGTGGCCTTCTAGAATCTGGAGTTGTTGCGCGGATCTCTCTGGATCTTGGATTCAAATTTGGGCTTTATCTTAATCTTGGATTTAATCCCTTTAATTATTGCTAATTAAAGTGATTATTGGGCTATCTCTCCATTAGAGTGTGAACCTGCAAATATATAGAGAAGATGAGTAAAAATCATATATTTATTACAAAAATGCATGGGAATAATGAGGTAAAATATGCAATATTGGATCACAATCACACCCCCACACTTATTCTTTTGCTCGTCCCGAGCAAAACAAAGAAAAGAAAAACTATACTACCAGTTTATTACACCACTTTCGCAGGTGACGCGATTGCACTGAGCATGTGCAACAAGCCGTTAAACCTCTAGGTTACCCTAGAGGAGGAGTGTTGTCTCCTGAGGGTTTTCAGCGGATTACACCCACAAAATCCATAAAGAAAGAAGACAAATGTTAGTATTTTGAAAACGCATTTTGAAAGAGAGACATGTTTTCAAACTATTTTTGCAAAAATATAAGTGATCTAAGGTCATAAATCCACCTATAATCACTCTTCCTTAAACTTAGTCTCTATGCAAGATCTTGTTTTCAATTAAGGTAAGAATTCAAAATTGGATTGAATATTTTATCTTTCATAAAACCTAGATAGTATGCACACCGTGTAAGTGAAGATTTCTGGGATTTCAACTCCAACCATCAAGCCATTTATTTATATGTATATGCTTTATTTTTTTTTCTTTTTTTCTTCCCTTAGTTTAGGCTTTCTAGATTACCCTTGTAGCGAGCCTTTAACCGATGACTCCCAAACCAGACGGTCTTAGGGCACCAGATGAGAAAACATCCCTCGGGTTTAAAGTCTCGAGTAAAAAAGGCCACAAAACTAAAGGGAATTATTTATTGCCTTTACCACCGTTAGGCGTGAATAATCATGCTTCTTGAGGCATAATTCTCCAGCTTAATAGGTGATGTTTTATTTATATATTTTTTTTCTTTTTTATTTTATTTTATTTATATGGCTTTATTGGTCTTTGTTTCCATCCCAAGAAATGTGTAAGTGTGAAGTGTATACCATCTAAGGCAAAAAATTCAAGATAAGAATATCTCACCAATTTTTCTTACTTAGCCTATAATTTCAAACAAGATCTATTTTTTTCAACTAGGTTTAAGATGTCATAATTAAGGCTTTCTTATTTTCTAAGATACATCTTAATTTTCTTAAAAATAGATCAAAACTTTGTCTCTTATTTCAAAAAGTTTTTTTTTTATTTTTTATATTTTTTATATTTTTTATTTACTAAAAGAAAATAGAAAATCTATAAAGAAAGGTAAAATCTAAAAAAAATAAAAACCTAAAAGAAAGTGAAAATCCTATGTTAGTAAACCCTCCCCCACACTTATTTCATGCATTGTCCTCAATGCATAATGATATATGTATGCATGAAAAAAAATGGAGAGGGAAGGGGAAAAAAATTACCTTAAGGTGGTGGTTCCGGTGGTGGTCTGATTGGTCCACGGAACATGGCCCAATCATCTTTTCTTTGGGTTTTGAGGAACCCACCAAAAATATCATGAATATGACCCACAAGAATGATGTATGCATGTGTGATTTTTATTATGTACATGCCCCCATCTACTTTCCATTTTCCATAATAAATTTCAGAATCAAATTTATCAATCACCTTGTCCCAGAATAGTGTATGAAATGATAGAACCGTTGACTTGGACTCAGGAATGACAGGAACTGATACTGACTCAGAATGGTGACTGAAGTCAAGTGATGGTTCAGGAGTCGAAGTGAGTTCAGGAATTGGTCCAAGTCAAGAAAATGAAGCTCAAGTCCACAATCATTTCCCCCAGATGGAATGTGACTTTCTAAAGGTGATATCTCTTTACATCCAATATTAAGAAATTCTAGCTCATCACCATACAATTCTTCGAAACTTAAGTCAACATCTTCCGCTAGAATTGTACAATTATTTTCAGAAGTAAAGAGATTGTGAGAATCTAGGTCACATTCCATATGTAGTTCATACATGAAGAACTTGCCAATTTGTCAATGGGATTTTCAAAAGTAATGAATTGGTCAAGTTTAATATGATCCTTAAAGATGGGTGATTCAACCTCATTATGAATTGGGACAGGATCCAATGTCGACTCCGGAAAAAGATTGAAGTTAGGTAAAGATACCGGAGTCATTATTGAATCAGGAAGAAGGATCGAATCACGAAGTTGGGGTTCAAGATCATATTCCTCATGTAATTCAATTCCACAAAAATGTGAATTTGCCAATTTATCAATGGGACTTTCAAAAGTATGGAATTGGTCAAGTTCAACATGATCATCATAAATGATTGGTGATTCAATTTCGAAATGGACTGGCACTGGATCCAATACTGACTCAGGAAATGAAGTGAAATCAGGTGAAGACACCGGAGTCATAATTGGATCAGGAAGTAGAATTGAATCATCAAGTGGAAGTTCAGGATCATGTTCATGTTCAAGTTCAATTTCAGTAAAAGGAAAACTTGCCAAAATGTCAATGGGATCTGAAGTTTGGACAAGTTCAGGTGAATGTGCTGAAATTGAATTATGATTTCCAAAATGACAAGAGTCTTGGGTCATATCAATAGAGTGTGGCATAGTTGAATTGGTCAAAGATTGATAAGATAGAGTTTCCTCATTCCTATAGATGTTAACCAATTGATTCAATTGTTCATCCACCTTATTGAAAGACTCGGCACGTGTTGTTTGATATTGTAACAAAGACTCTTGCAAGATGTCTATACTCTTTTTTAAACATGATATTTCTACAGATGGCTGCTCTAGAATGGGAGTATAAGAATCTTGGCTTTGAAAAGTTTGTGAATAATGTGAGTCACAAATGTGTGGTGATGAAAGAGTGGGCTCACACAAGAGATCTTTACTCGTTTCCAAGGCAAATGGTTGTTCATTACAAAAAGGTGGAACTGAGTAAGACTCTCGAAAATACTGTGGAATTTGAGAGGCAAATGGTTCTTGAAATTTTTGCTCGACTCTCTGTAAATTGGCTTCTATACTCCTTAGTAACTCAGATTTTTCTTCAACTGGTGGCTCAGAAAAAGGAGTATATGAAGTGGAATTGGGAAATGAATACTGTGGACAAGGTGAATGTGGTGGACAAGGAATTTGAGAATTTGACTCGGGGTACGTGAATCCCCAATTACTCGGTGAAGAGTTGAAATTATTATGGAAATTATAATTATTAGATGGGGGGTATGGGTCATATTGATTCGGATAAGGCCAACCCGGTGTATGTGGTTGGTGCGTATTGTAAAACGCCGGGTTGGAATTATCCGAATATGATGGAGTCTGTGTGAAATATGGATTATTATTAGGATGGAAAGAATTGTTGAATGCCATATCACACAAAAAATCACAAACAAAAAAGAAAAATCAAACAACAAACAAAAAAGAAAGAAAAATCAAAACCAAGCCAAAAGAAGGGTTGACCTAGACCTAGACGACTCCTAACTGATTAGACCGTCCACAGGAGGTTTAGTGTAGACTTAGACCACAAGCTAATCAGCCAGGGAAGGGCAAGGTTGGTGGGAGGTTTTCCGTCAGAGACGTTCCTTAATTAAGTAACCAGTAACCTTCGGGCTTTCGGCCCTCAATCCCTTTCCTAGACACTGATTTTGCAAGAGTCTATTTCCAACACTTTTTCTCCTTAGGATAATCTCCTAAGTGAGTCCGAGATGTCCCTAGGGGCCAACGTCTATTCAAATTTTATTAAATTAGGCTTGGGTTAGTGAGTGCTGGGATGGTGGTTTTTGGGCTAAGGAAAGGGTGATGAAATCCCCACCTTATCTTATTTATGGGTTATGCCCTTAAAATGGATTGTGCAAGTGTACACGATATATAACTAGAATTCACTCAAAGCATGAAAATCAAGCAAGAGATGATTCCTAGTCTACATGCAATGCAAACGTACCTTGCCTCCAGCACTCTTCAACAGTAAAAGTAAAGGAATTGAAAGACACGTGCCTAGAATGTAAGTGTCTAAACAATTTTTTAACAATTACAAACAATTTTTACTGTTGATTAAATTAGCAGGTATATGGTGAAAAATACAAGAATTCAAGTATAGCAGCAGATGTATTTTGCAGAATCAGAGCCCCTGCAGAAAATTTGTAAGTAGTGATCTCCTCTTTGCCGCAATTCTGCGGCAAAAACCCAGAAATTGCGGCAATTTGGAGGGATCCTGGTCTCTGCTTTCGAGAGCAGAGGCCCAGGTCCACTTATATGTTACTGCAATGAAAATTTTCCTGTTCTTCAACCTGTAACCTGCAACAGAGAAGAAAATTCGTTTAGTTCTTCACTTTAAAGAAAATCCGTTGCTCTCCCCGGGGCGCCAAAAATTGATTAGATGAGAAAGGTTTATGTAAATGTATCGATGTATCCTTTCCTATCTCCGCTATAGCATAAGGCTATACCGAGTCGATTCTCAGGGAGAGCTAGCGATAGAAGCGTTACGAATCGTAGTGAAGAAATGTAAACGAAGTGTCTTCTATGCTTAATGGAATAAAACAATCATGGAACAAGAAATGAAAGAATGGATGAATATGTTCATGATGGAAAGTGGAAAAGAAATCAAGATTGGATTTGGTATTAACACTAGAAAGAATGAAAACTTGAAGAATCAAACCATGACTAGCTTACCTTACTACCTTGCCAAAGCTTACCAAACTCCGTGATAATGATGCTTGCCTTTGAGTCATTGGCATAGATGTGTCTTGCGTGTTGATCTAATTACTTTCCCATTGCATGAAGGGTGGTTTAACCCATCGGAGAAGAGAAGACCATCCAACTTGCAAGATGAAATATGGCAATCACCCATGAGTTAGTGAAGATGGCAAGGCTAGTGGTTAGCTAGTACATGGTAGAAAAATTAGCTACAAGCCATTAACAAATAAAAGCAAAGCATGAAGTAAAATTGCAAGGAAATAAAAGCATGAATTAAAGAAAGCAAGTAAAGAAAGCAATTAAACTAGAACCAAGCTCAAGTAGAGGAGTAGAGAATGGATCAATCCTTGCATTGCTTCAAGTTGTCACTCCTTGATATACAAACTCTCTCTCTCTTACAACTCTCTCTTGCAATGATTTCTAGGGAAGAAGAAGAGGAACTAAAGAACTAAAACCTAGAGAAAAACCTAAGAAAATTACAACATCAACAAATTTCTCCTCTCTTCTCCATTCTGTCTTTGCTCGCAGGTCCAGGTGCAGTATTTATAGGGTTCAGAGAGAAGCTTCGAATCCAGGTTGTTGGCGCAAAATCTGAGATCCAACAGATTCAGTTTTGCCGCAGATCTGCAAGGATTTCCTAGATTCTGCGGCAAAACAGAATCTGTTGAGCAACAGATTTCTGTTGTAGGTTAGTTGAGAGGTTGTTATCCACGTGGCCTTCTAGAATCTGGAGTTGTTGCGCGGATCTCTCTGGATCTTGGATTCAAATTTGGGCTTTATCTTAATCTTGGATTTAATCCCTTTAATTATTGCTAATTAAAGTGATTATTGGGCTATCTCTCCATTAGAGTGTGAACCTGCAAATATATAGAGAAGATGAGTAAAAATCATATATTTATTACAAAAATGCATGGGAATAATGAGGTAAAATATGCAATATTGGATCACAATCATTAAGCACAAGTGAGGTACACACAAACAAGCCAAGCATATAATGTATATATGATAATATGAATGATGCAAGGCACAATATAAAGAGAGAGAGTTAGAGAGATAATGGATCAAACGCAAACACACGAATATGTTTCGAGGTTCGAGCACACAGCTCTACGTACCCGCCTTCACATAGAAGGATTTTCAATCCACGTGTCCACACAGGACTCCCACACAAGGAACCTCTACTGAGAATTTGGGGCAAATACAACCGGGAGTACACAACTCCTCTCTCAACCAATACAACCTCTCACTAGAGGCAAGGCACAATTCACAACAAACACCCTACACTTAGAGGGTTAGGCACTTAGCCAATACAAAATAATCACCTCACACTTGAGGGATTCCAACACAAACTCCACCTCTCACTAGAGGGAGCCAACCAACAATCTCCACCTCTCACTAGAAGGAGCCAACCACCTCTCCAAAATCAACCTCTACACAAGAGGGATAACACAAGTAAGGAGGGTTTACAACTAGGTGGTCTATCTCAACCACAAACAACTTTCTTCCACAAAATAAAGATCCTATAGATAGGATAACAAGATATGGATCAAGTGTGGAAAATCAAGATGTTGGAAAATAAATCACAACGAAAAATACTTGGAAAAACAACTTAGTATTTGATAGAAATGAAGAACAAAGCAAATATCTCAAATCAATATTTTCTTTTGATTTTTCCAACTCTTGAAAACAAATAAAGATGATCTTTAAAAACCAATAAACTCTTTTGCAAACTTCCTTTTAAAACACTAGAGAATAGATGAATTTTGCTCTTAAAAATCTTGGAGAAAACCTCTCTCAAATGGGGTATTTATAACCCCCAAAAGGAATCTGCCTGTTGGCAGCTGATAAGGCCAGAATTGGCCTTCCGATCGACCGGCCGATCGACCAGCCAACGGTCAAATTTTTTACCGTTGAGCCTTCCGGTCTACCGCCTGGTCGACCGGGCTCTGAACCAGAGAGCAACGGCTCTCTGGCCGTCGACTGCCCGGTCGACCAGGGCAACCCGAGAGTGGGTTGCCTTCAGTCGGTCGACCGTTCGGTCGATTGGCCAACTGACACGGCCAAGTGCACATTTTTGTGCACGTCCGGTCGACAGCTCCGGTCGACCGGCTCCTGGTCCGGTCGACCGGAACGGTCGACCGCCAGAGCCTGGCAAAATGGGATTAGGGACTGAAAAAGTTGATTTTTATTATCCTATTAAATCCCATAAAATTCTCTAAAAATCCACAAAAATAAGTTCATTATAATACATTGATATACAAACTTGTTTGAGTAAAAATCAAACCAAGTTACAAACATTTGAACTCTTTTTGTATTATGAAAATTTTGCCGAAAACCAAAAGCTGTATTTTCTAAAACTTTGATTTTTCAAATGGAAATCCGATTTCTACAAAACTCATCCAAATACAAAAACATGATATTTGAAACAACTTGAAGCATATAGTATATGGATATACTCTAATATACATATAAAGATATATATCAATGTTTTTGATATTAAATCCGAAAATATGTTTTGTTAAAATACAAAACTCCAAACACATGAATAGGCATATCAAAATAAGTTTGTCTAAGATATGAAGCATACATGTATATAGAACAAATCTAATATACATAAAACAATGTAAACTTGTTTTGATTCTATCTATTCATGAAAACCAACATCGGTTAAACCAAAAACTGAAAGCCAATAAACATGAAACTAGAAATAAGTGTGTATGTGTGTGTGTGTGTTGTGAACTTGAGCATATCACACTATCTAGTCTTTACAAATGGATCTAAATAAAATCTAAACTATGTACCGAAGTCTACTTGACGAAATCCGTCTTCAAGCTGACTCGATCCAAACCGTGATCCACCGAGCTTGACTCCAACGAGTGCTAGATATGACTTTGTCGCTCGGGCTCTTGAATCACCATGTGAGAAGCTCCAAAACTCCTTTGTTGAAGCTAATCACCTACTAATATCTTGGTTAAGTATCTGAAACTAAACATCACAAGAATATTAGTAAACATAACTACATGAGTTAATTATCATCAAAACTAGAGTGGAAGGCCTCTGGGCCAATAATCTCCCCCTTCTTGATGATGACAAAACTCATGGAGTTATATATGCATGGATTAAAGTTAAGCTTCAAAGAAGCTCCCCCTTAACTCATGCATAGCAATAAACATAAGATATGCAATGAATACTTAAACATGGATATGCATCAACGTGCATAAAACAATGGAATGAACATGCTCTTGATACTAAACATGAAATAAACATGCTCTTGATACCAAGCTTTTAAAATAAATTTCTTTTCCTTTTTAAAATAAACATGTTCTTAAGCTCTTGATACCAATAAAAATTTCAATAAAAAATATTTCAATAAAAAAACTTAAGCTCTTGATACCAATCAAGGCCTCTTGATACCAATCAATAAAATAAAATTCTTAATACCAATTGGAAAGATAATTACTAAACAATAAACATGCATATAAACTCATGCATATAAACTCAAATACTTCATATAAACTCATGCATATAAACTCAAATACTTCTCCCCCTTTTTGTCAATCATCAACAAAGGGGTCAAAGAAATATCAATAAGGGGTGAAATCAAAACAAAACTTTCTTGATACCAATTGTAAGAAAATAAATATATCAATTAAGTGCATCATGATATCAATAAAACAAACATACCAATCGAAAGTACATAATTGAAAGTACATAACGTAGTACATAAAACAAACATAGATTTAAATACCAATTAATACCAATTGTAAGTAAATACAAATTAAATACCAATTGAAAGTAAATAAATCATTTTAAACAATTCAACCAAAAGTTTTGATATCAATAAAACATACTAATTTTAAGTAAACTTATAGATAATCTTGATACCAATTTGTAAAGATTAATACCAATGAAAGTAATTTTTCATTAAAAGCATATGATACCAAAAAAAATAATCAATATCCTTTTTCAATCATTTTTAACATAAAGTGTGGGAGTAGAATAACAAAACCAATTGAAAGGTGAAATATAAATTTTTCTCCCCCTTTATGAAATACCAAATAAATGATACATAAGCTTGTATCAAATACCAATTGAAATATAGTCAATTGAAATAAAATAGTCATTAAAGAAATCAAGCTTAGCATAACTAAAATTTGTGCTCAAAGATATAGAGATATAGTAAGCACAAATAAAACATATATATGAGTACACAAAAAGAATGTCAATAGTGATACCAATTGAAAGGATCCAATGATACCAATTGAAAACACAATAAGATTAAGTGTATAACTCATATTACCTTCCACCCATTTCATGCACATGTTTGAAAAGATTTTCAATAAGAAGCATACAAGGCATGGTGGCCCAACTAACCGCCCTTTAATGGGTAGGGTTTTTCAAAAATAGGTTTGAAAATATAGTATGTTTAAAAAGCTCTACCACAATGAAGAATATGAACTAGTTATATGAAAAATTTGTAAACTAGTACGAAATCCTTCAAGTAAGGAATAAAATAAAAATATATTTCATGAAGAACATGTAAATCACATGATCACTAAACACTCAATAGTCGATAAAGAATATCTAGTCTTATGAAAATAAAACATGAGTAAACTTCTAATATGAGTGTACAAGTATAATGTGAAATACGAAGTCATGAAAGTAGGCAATCGAGCTCAAGATGAAATTCCTTAAAAACATGAAAATCATCAAAACAATTTAATCTTCAAAGGTATATGTATATCATGTATAAACTAAAGTATACATACATATCCAAAAAATAACGAGTCCACAAAAGTATATGCATGAAGGCAAGTGGCTCAAGGATGTATATATATATCTAATAGTTTAGACAAAATGGACATATACATGAAGTTAAACATAAACACGAAAAACATGTATAAAATGGGGAATACAAGTCAAATGCATGAATCATAAAAACTAGACTATACTAGTACATATAATAGGTACAAATGAGCGTTCAAGATGGTCTATTTGTGGCTTACTAGTTGTACAAGTATGTATCTTAGTTTTAATGAAAACTAACATCCAAACATGTAATCAAAACATGAAGCTTAAAAGTCAAAAACAAAACTCATAAACATCCATATGATCAATATGTACATGCACATGCATAGATCTAGGACATACACATTAGTTAAAATAAATGTGAGAACACAAAGATATAAATCCATATTAAACATGGGTGTCTCAAATAACTAAACATGTATATCATTAATCTAAATCTCATGACATATAACATACTAATCATAAAACATCAAGACATGCTAAAATGAATAATATGAAAGCATGGAAACAAATAAATAGGAATTAGAGATCGTTACCAAAACAATAAGGGCAACTCTCCATGTCTCCAAAACAAGGTGGTCCTCCCACCAAACTCCCCTTGAAAGTGATGCATCCAAGTTGTCCTCTTTAAGCTTGGAACGCATCCACCTCAAGGTACCGTCACTCTCACGTCATGCGAGAGCCCACACCTACATCAAATAGAATAGGGGTGGTTTTTTGTACCCACACTCTTTTGGGTCCATGAGGGTTAGCACCTTTTCTAACCCAAACAAACTTATTTGCTAAATTAGAATCATTTATACGATCATAACAAAATTTAGCAAGGTGGCCCTTACGTCCACAATGTGCACATGTGTACACATGAGCATACATCGTGTTATGGGTGTGTACGTGAGGAGCATGTGTATGCCGTGATTTGTGTGCATGCAAAGATGGAACTTGTTTCTTTCGAAACAATGAATCTAAACGTGTATGGTTCAAGGCACATTGGCTCAAAGTGGAGCCCAAACAATCCATATTCTTCTTCAGCATAGATATATCATTTTCAATGTTAGAAGGAGCGGAGCATGCAATATGTGAGCTAGATGGTGATGCTACACTAGCATGGCAAACATGTGTATCTAAATCATTTTTCAAAGAAACATTTTTCTTTAAAACAAATTCCAAATCCTTTGTAATAGAAGCAATTTTTTTTTTAAGGAATCGTTCTCTTTTAAAACAAAATCAACTTTTGAAGACAAGTTTACATTTTTCTTCAAAATTATTTCACAATCATTTTTATTTTTCAAAATTCATTTTCCTTTAGGGCAAAGTCTACTTGAGATTTAAGTGAGTCACGTTCACTAGAAATCTCTTCCTTCTCTTGCAAAGCTAAATCTAGTTTTGAACATAAATCCTTATTTTCTTTGTTAAGTTCAAAACTCTTCTTTTTCAAAAGATTATATTTTTCTAACAATTTTTCACAAACAATGGATAGTTCTTCATTCAAGGCATTGGCATCAATATATTCATTACTAGAAGAACTAACATTATCATCATCTAATTGAGATTTGAATGTACCTCAAGGGAGTCATTCCCTTGGACCATGTAGCATTGTTGTTCGGATTTTCCACTAAATTCATTCTCCGTTTGGATTTACAATTGAAGCTTGGAGGAGGTCAACGTGTTCCACAGTGCAAAGACGGAATCACAGTTAGAAACCATAGAAAGATATTCTTTATTTAGCGTGCTTCTAAGTGCCTCAAGGGCTTGTGTATTGGCCTCTATATGATTGCTATTACCAAGATAGGATTTCTTGGTAGCGGTAAGGAAAACATGCAAGCCTAGGGTTTTCAAATATATGGGACATCCTAAATTTTCACATGTCAATGTTGGAGATATCAAACATGGGAGGAGACAAGTAATCCATGAGTGTGTGTAAATAATATAAATGTGCAAATGCGAATGATAGATTAGCTAACCAAGATCACACTCCTAGGTGGTAAAACCAAATATCAGGAGCGTAGGCTCTGATACCAATTGGAAGTACACCTAGAGGGGGGTGAATAGGTGTACGGCTAATCTAATGAACTAAATGAGGAAATTAAAACTAAATTACAACTACACTTAATGCAACCAACGAGTGTAGCCGAATTCCCGATGGAGGGCTCTAGACTAACTCCTCTTGATTCCTCAGAATAAGAGTTGAGGCGCTATATGAAGCTCTCATGGTTAAGCACAAGTGAGGGACACACGAACAAGCCAAGCATATAATGTATATATGACAATATGAATGATGCAAGACACAATATAAAAGAGAGAGAGTTAGAGAGACAATGGATCAAACGTAAACACACGAATATGTTTCGAGGTTCGAGCACATAGCTTTACGTCCCCGCCTTCACACAGAAGGATTTCTAATCCACTTGTCCACACAGGACTCCCATATAGGGAACCTCCACTGAGGATTTGGGGCAAATATAATCGAGAGTACACAACTCCTCTCTCAACCAATACAACCTCTCACTAGAGGTAAGGCACAATCCACAACAAACACATCTACACTTAGAGGGTTAGGCACTTAGCCAATACAAAATAATCACCTCACACTTGAAGGATTCCAACACAAACTCCACCTCTCACTAGAGAGAGCCAACCAACAATCTCCACCTTTCACTAAAGGGAGCCAACCACCTCTCCAAAATCATCCTCTAAACAAGAGGGATAACACAAGTAAGGAGGGTTTACAACTAGGTGGTATATCTCAACCACAAACAACTTTCTTCCACAAAATAAAGATCCTATAGATAGGATAGTAAGATATGGCTCAAGTGTGGAAAATCAAGATGTTGGAAAATAAATCACAAGGAAAATACTTGGGAAAACAACTTAGTAATTGATAGAAATGAAGAACAAAGCAAATATCCCAAATCTATATTTTTCTTTGATTTTTCTAACTCTTGAAAATAAATAAAGATGATCTTTAAAAACCAATAAACTCTTTTGAAAACTTGCTTTTAAAACACTAGAGAATAGATGAATTTTTGCTCTTGAAAATCTTAGAGAAAACCTATCTCAAATGGGGTATTTATAACCCCTAAAAGGAATCTGCCCGTTGGCAGCTGACAAGGCCAGAATTGGCCTTCCGGTCGACCGGCCGGTCGACCGGCCAACGGTCAAAATTTTGACCGTTAAGCCTTCGGTCGACCACCCGGTCGACCGGGCTCTGAACCAGAGAGCAGCGGCTCTCTGGTCGGTCGACCGCCTGGTCGACCGGGGTAACCCGAGAGTGGGTTGCCTTCAGTCGGTTGACCGTTCGGTCGACCGGCCAACTTCTTGTGCACATCCGGTCGACCGCTCCGGTCGACCGGCTCCTGATCCGGTCGACCAGAACGGTCGACCGCCATAGCCTGGCAGAATGGGATTAGGGACTGAAAAACTTGGTTTTTATTATACTATTAAATCCCATAAAATTCTCTAAAAATTCACAAAAATAAGTTCAGTATAATACATTGATATACAAACTTATTTGAGTAAAAATCAACCAAGTTACAAACATTTTGAACTCTTTTTGTGTTATGAAAATTTTATCAAAAACCAAAAACTGTATTTTCTAAAACTTAGAATTTTCAAATGGAAATCCGATTTCTCCAAAACTCATCCAAATATAAAAACATGATATTTGAAACAACTTGAAGCATGTAGTATATGGATATACTCCAATATACATATAAAGATATATATCAATGTTTTTGATATTAAATCCAAAAATATGTTTGTTAAAATACAAAATTCCAAACACATAAATAGGCATATCAAAATAAGTTTGTCTAAGATATGAAGCATACATGTATATAGAACAAATCTAATATACATAAAATAATGTAAACTTATTTTGATTCTATCTATTCATGAAAACCAAGATCGGTTAAACCAAAAACCGAAAACCAATAAACATGAAACTAGAAACAAGTATGTGTGTTGTGAACTTGAGCATATCACACTATCTAATCTTTACAAATGGATCTAAACAAAATCTAAACTATGTACCGAAGTCTACTTGACGAAATCTGTCTTCAAGCTGACTCGATCCAAACCATGATCCACCGAGCTTGACTCCAACGAGTGCTAGATATGACTTTGTCGCTCGGGCTCTTGAATCGCCATGTGAGAAGCTCCAAAACTCCTTTGTTGAAGCTAATCACCTATTAATATCTTGGTTAAGTATCTGAAACTAAACATCATAAGAATATTAGTAAACATAACTACATGAGTTAATCATCATCAAAACAAGAGTGGAAGGCCTCTGGGCCAACAGGGTCTTGGTAGAGTAGTCTAAACCGTCATAAAGAATTTGGTATTGTCGCCATTTCTTTATTCCCTGATGAGGACATTGGACAAGGAGGTCTTTGAAGCGTTCAAAATACCTACAAAATGGTTCACTTGGTTCTTACTTGAACTGCATGATGTTTTTCCTAACGAGAGTGATTTTATGAATTGGATAGAATTTCTTCAAGAAGATTTTGATGAAACCATCCCAGGATGTGAAAGAGCCGGTCGCTAAGCTATAAAGCCATTTCTTGGTTAAGTCCTTAAGAGCAAATGGGACAAATCTCAACCTAATAGCATCATCTATAAAGTGTGAAATTTTTATCATTAAGCATACTTCCTCAAACTCTCTTATAAAGAAATAAGCATCTTTGGACTCTAAACTATGAAACATGGGGAGTGTGTTGATGAACTGAGGTTTGAGCTCAAAATTCTATTCACCAACCGATGGAAGTTGGATGCAAGATGGAAGTGTAGTTCTAACGGGATAGAACCTAGCCATAACTAGATTGTGTCTTGATTCAAACTTGGGAGGTGATATGTTTCTAGTTAACCTAGATGAATTAGGGTCTCTTGACTACACTTGCATGCACAAACACTATCACAAACAAGTTCACTAATAGTTAACAATAAGAAACAATCAAGCCTACTCTAAGGTAACCTTGACCTAGATAATCCTTACTGATTGATTGTCTACAGGAGGTATAATGCAGACTTTGACCACAAGCTAATCAGTCACGTCAGGGCAAGATTGGTAGGAGGTATCCGCGCAAAAGAGAGGGCCTAATTAAGCCAAATCACCATCCTTCGGGATTTAGCCCCTCAAACCCTGTCCTTAGACACTGATTTGACAAGAGTCAAATTCTAACACCTTTCCCCTTAGGATAATCTTCTAATGAGTTCGAGATGTCCCTAAGTCCAACGTCTATCAGATTTTAAATTAGGCTTAGGTTGTGCGTGCTTGAAGATGGTTTTGTGGGCTAAGAAAGGGTAATGACTTTCCCACCTTATCTTGATTTGGATTTTGCCCTTAAAATTGATTGTGCAAAGTGTGCAAGATATAGAAAAGTAACATTCACAAGCAAATATCACCCAAGAATGTTTCCTAAACTATATGCTATGAATATAAACTTTGTCTCCAGCTACTTCAACAGTAATCGTAAAAGAAACATAATTAGACAAATGCCTAGAATGCAGGTCTAAACATTTTTAAAGCAATTAGCAATCAGTCAGATTGCTGTTGGATTAAAAATAGGGAGTGTGAATATCATATATAGCAGAAATAGCACACAAAAACTATATTTTCGCAAAGTGATATGTCCTGCAAAAAAGAGTTCTTAGTAGTCCAAAAATTTCAAGCTTTTGCACTGCAATTTCTTAAAATTCTGTTTCCTACTTTCAAGAGTAGGGGCACAGAATAGCAAATCTTCCCCTGCAAAGCTTGAACGTTGAATCTGATTCTTTGACATTCCTGAAACAAGACACCAAACTTGTTAGAAAATAATTACACTGTTCCTTCCTGGCAACGGCGCTAAAATTTGATTGTAAGTGAAAGCAGTGAGAATTACCGTCTAACTTTGGGCTACTGGGTCGTGTCCACGAGGAGGAATGTGATGAAAGCTTTTTGGTATTTTTGTTTAAGAAGCAAAGAATGGTGTTAGTGTTTTTTTTTATATTGAAAAAGAGAATGGAGAGTAAGGAAATGATTAAAAGAAAATTTGAAAACTTAAAGAAGGCTTTGGAAAAAGTGATCTTTAAAAAGCTTGAAGACTGATTTGCTTGTTTTTAATAAGATTTGGGCTCACTATCTTCCTACTCAACGATATGTTCTTCTCTTGAAATTCTTAGTGTTCAACTTGATTAAAGGCAGAAAGTTAAGCTTGAGTTTCGAAAGTCTTAAGCAAAACAAATAAGATTGTTTGGAAAAATTTAACTCTTTTTCTTAAGAAATCTTCTTGAACTGAATGTTAAATCATCAAGCTTTCTTTCAAGTATGAAATAAAAATAAGTTCAAGTGGTATTTTAAAAGAAATAGAAGTTTAGAAATCAAAACCCATCCTCATGTGCCTTCAAGAATGCTTTCAAAGAAGAAAGGCTTAATTTAAGGCATACGTATGATTCCGTTGGTTCTTTTCATCAAAACCATTCAAAACAAGAGGGAACAAAGAGAGAGATGATAGTGAACCTAGAAAATAAGTTTAGCTACTCATGAATAATATAAAACAAGACATGTAAATAAAATAAGACATACTCGTGAATTGGAGAAGATGAGAAGCTTTGAATCTTTATTGATATTACTTCAACTTTAGATTACAATCACTATTTTTCTCTCTCACTTGTATCTAGACTGAATTACAAATAAAGAAATAGAGATACAACTTCTCAATTTATCTAATAAAGAACCTAATTCCTAAAAATAAAGAGAAAAATTTAAACTAATTTTCGGTCCTTTTTTCTCTAAAAACGCAGTATTTATAGGGAAAACACAAACAAGGGAGGGTGTACGAAGATAGGGAAGCAAATGCTCCCCCAATAAGCACAACAAAGCGGTAAAAATGCAGCTTTAGCCGCATTTCCGTGACTATGATGTGGCCAGGTGGCCACACCTGGTTGGTGCCCCCCCGGTTTAGTGATATGGCTTTATCTCTTACTGGTTTTCCTATTTCAACTCCTGGATTTGACAAAATTGCCTTTGATCTTTGGCTTTAACAGGTTGATTTAGGAAGATTTGTTTTAACCAGTTTTCAACTTCTCTGATTTGCCATGATCTGCCCTGATTTTTTGATTTTTGAATTAATTCTGAAAGAAATTAGAATTTTGATGGGCTTTTAGGCTCGTTTCTCTTCTCTTTCCTTTAGCAATGGGCCTACATTTTATAAAAAATTAAGACTTATTAATAAGATTTATTAGATAATAAACATGGTAATGTGGCACTATATATGCAATATATGTGACCGATCAACACTCTCTTATTCAATAAGATGGAGTGTTAAGAGAGAAAAAAAAGAGGAACAGAAAGTCACTCTTACTTAGCGAGAGATTGTATTTGGTTCCTGAGGTGCTGGATATCCCTTTGGCGTGCCCTTTTGACCGTAGCTAGAGCTCGAACCTACAACTCTTCTTCTGAAGAAAACTTCTTCAGTAGAAATTGGCTTCGTAATCAGATTGTTCTACATGCAGAATAGTAGATCCATTTCCTCTTCTCTTGAGAACGATGGTGTTTCTCGAGGTCAAAATACAATCTGGTATGAAAGACCTCCTCCCTCACAAGACTATAATCCTTTGTTTAATGGAAGATTTTTCCACCAGAAAGTCATCCAATGAGCATAAGTTCTTCGTCGCTGTCACTCTTTTAAACAAGATTGGTGAAGAGAGGATCCGAGACCTTACTGGTGACATACCCTTTCTTGTGACCTTCAAATGCATCATGCTTGTTGTGGTCGCTTCCATGAACAAGATTGGTGAAGGGACGATCTGAGACTTTACTAGTGACATCCCGTTTCTGTGACCTTCAAATGTATCATGCTCATTGTAGTCGCTTCCTTGAATAAGATTGGTAAAGGGAGGATCCGAGATCATACTGGTGCATCATGTCTAACATTACCCGGGTGCAAACCAAAAATGGTCCAGAAAGGTCTGAAACTGACAAAGTCACTTTTGTCCTCATTATATAGATCCCCCTATCCCTCTTTGATGCCATCTCTGTAGAGAAGCTCTGACTTTCTGAATAGTGGCTGATCAAACGAACTTGTTGTTTCTTGTTGGCTTCAGTAAATGCAACTATCTTCCACAGGCTGGATTAGACAGTGGAGTCAGCACCAATGATATAGCTGAGGCCTGCAAAAAGTGAAACCCCGAGGGTTAATTTTACAAAGACAAAGGATGTCAAGATATTAAGTGCGAGACTCAACATGAGACTCGCATCCAATGGTTGAAACGTAAGGCTCACATGAAGCTCGCGTTTGAAATCCAGACTTAAAAAATTTTCTAAGTCTTGAAGCTCAAATGCGAATCTTATGAGCAAGACCCACATTTAAGATCTCAAAATGTGAAGTTCGCTATGCTCGTGTCTAAGATCTCAAAATGCGAAACTCGATAGAACGTGAAAATCGCATCAAAAAGATTAGCACTTAAAGATTGCCAAATCCACATTCTGCTCATTAACACAAGAGTCAGGTTTACAAATCAAACGTGGACTCGTGAATCTTAAATCAACTATCCAACTTCAAATGAAATTTGGAAACTTCAGAAAGAAGTTAAGAGACAGTGTCTCTTCATGATTTCAGCAGCGACGAGAACTTCAGAAAGAAGTTAAGAGACAGTATCTCTTTATGATCAGCAATAGCAAAGCTTCAAGAAGACAGTGTCTCGCCATATGCGACAATGGCGAAAGCTATTTTCTACCTAAAGAGAGGATCTTTTGAGAGAGAGTGCCATCCATTAGTGTGCGGCAACAAGGCTGACAGAAGAAGAAATGATGCTTTTTTAACTTTGGGGTCATTTAACAGTGATGATCTTTGAAGAAGATTGTGAAAGAAAATTAAAACTTTGGGTTATTTTGAAGACTTTAGAACATTGAAAGTTCTTCAAATACGGGCCTAAGGAAGAAGACAGTCAAAATAAATGACTATTAAGAGACTTTAGCCTATTTATAGGCCCTCTAATGGCCTTAATTAATGGCGTAAACCTCAAAGCCTTTCTTAAAAGCCCCTTAATGGCCTTAATTCGTGGTGCAAATCTCAATTCCAGTCTGAGTAAGACACGCGTCTAACACATTATTCGAGTTTAAAGGACATTCACGCCCGTAAACTGTCAGCGACCTTTGGTCCCCAAGCCAAATCTGCGTCATACTCATTAACACAAGGATCGCGTTCACAAAGCAAATGCGGACCTGTGAGATCCACGTTGACTAATCAACTTCAACAGAAGTTTTAGAAACTTCAAAAAGAAGTTAAGAGGACAGAGCCTCTTTGTGTTCTTAATGGAGAAAGTCATTCCACTTACTAGAAATGGGGGCTTTCTGAGAAGAAGAACCACCCACAGTGGTCGGCGCAATAGAGGCGCTTAAAGAAGCAGCTGTTTGCCTGGGTTTTGGAGCCATTATGATCGTGAAATCTTCGAAAAGATTGAAAAAAGCTCAAAGCTTTATGGATTTTGAGAAAGCTTAAGTGTTTTAGATGCGGGTCTGATCGAAGATGAGGAACAGTCAAAGAGAATTGACTAATGAAAGATCCAGGTCTTTTGTAGGCCTTTCAGTGGCCGAGATACGCGGCTCATATCTTGAGCTCAATCTGAACCAGACACACATCCTATTCGGCACCTGTGTCCGTGCCTGGAAGTATCTCAAGCGATCTTTGCATTTTGAGAGCCGCGTCTCGACAACAATCAAGGGTCGAGTCTCTATGGCAATTGAGGGTAGCGTCTTCACAGCAATTGAGAGCCGCGTCTCTATAATAATTGAGAGTCGCGTCTCAACTCCACTGAAGTTCGCATCTCTACTTGACCAACATGATGACCGCGTCTCTGAGAGCTGCGTTCTCTCACATATAAAAAGTATATCTCTGCTTCTGCAATCAGTTCAATAGTATACTGGCAAAAGTAACCGACAACTCTACCGGTTCAATAGTACATCGACAAACAAACCAGAGCTCATGATAAGTCCTAAACTGAGGGGTCGTTTGTTTCGCGTAAAACTCCGTAATTCGTAAATGACTTACTACCCAGTTACAACTACGGCGTTTGTTTGGACCGTAATTCGTAAAAGACTTACGTAACTCAACTAACACTCACTTGCAACCTAGTTACCACTCACTTACAGCCCAGTTACAGTTAATTTTGTGGTCATACAAATTTGTAATATTTTTTATATTAATATTAAAAAATTTTAATTTAACTTTTTTAATATTTATTTGCAGTATTAAAACTTTTAAAATTGTAAAATAGTTAATTTTGTAGTCAACTTTTTCAATTACGACTTATACATTACGACAACCAAACACCGTAAAGTACAATACACTTTCCCACTTTACAATTTTATATTACCAACCAAACACCGTAAAATTTACATACATGTAACTCATTTACAATTGTAAAAGACTTTACCAATTATAACTACGAATTACGGCCAGTTACGACAACCAAACAGACCCTGAGTTTCTAGAACACTTAAGATGATCTTCTCTAGAGGCTTCAAGCAGTTCAACAATGCACTTACGAAGACCAGAATTCAGATAGGATCAAGCTCAGGGCATCTCGAAAAATTGTCAATACAATCATGAGAGCCCATAATCAATTGAAGTATAAAGTATTTCGAAATCCGTCTCAGTCAACCGCGGAGTGTCAAAAACTTTAGAGGGGGTTCTGTAGATTGTCCAGAAATTACTAAGGACGAGCCATCTGACGCGAATCTCACTTCAACGTGAAGGTCTCGTTTCAACTAAAACGCAGACCTCGCGTCCAAAGAAGCACAGAGACTTCAGACGCGGATCAGAAGAACCCCGCCTCTTGACTCAAATGTGAGTCTGAGTAACTCTGCATCTAATGCGGGTCTAAGCAACTCTGCATCCTATTTCAAGCGCAGGTCTTAGCAACTTGGCACTCCAATTTAGACGTGGGTCTGAGAATCCTGCATCTCACTTCAAACGCGGGTCTGAGCAACTCCGCGTTCTAACTGAGATATTCGCGTCTATAACAGGCAATATGAGATCCGCGTCAAGCACAAGAGCTACGTTCTGTTGTAACTGACCCCCATTACTGGGTCAATTGACTCCCCACATAATGGGGAGTTAATATCCATAATGGAGGGATTTAGGGACAACATACCCCTATGACTCCTTATAAATAGCCTGAGGAGCTATGAAGAGGGGAGAGGCTTTTTGGAGATTGAAAGCTAAGAATTCTCAAGCCAAAAGCTTCTTACTTTTTGGATAGAAGGAAAAAAGGAGTAATCAGTGGACTCTAAACACTTAGTGTGTTAAGAATAGAACTCCCTCCTGATTAATCTTCGAAAGCATCTTGAAGAGAAGCTTGACAGTCGGCCAGTCAATAGAGAATAAGAATCACTTTCCATCGCCACAAGAAAAACTCAGTCTTAAATAAAGGGAGTATCATACCTTCTCCCCTCTTTTGTAATCGAAATTATTCCGTTGTAACTTTTCAGCCACTCAAAGAAACTTTACTTCGCATGACTTTTTCGACCAATTACCACCTAGAGCAGCAGGCTGGGTGTGGATCTGCACCCATACTAGGTGCTGGTAAGCCTGCACAGACCAATTGGGTCTGTGCAACAGGCCGAGCTACGAGAGCAGTAGCAGTTTTTCTTTTCTTTTAGGTTAAATCATAAGTGAAAAAAATTCCAAATACTTATGTAAATTAAGATATGTATTGGTATAGTCTCATTATGTATTTTAAGTTGGATTTTTTTATTGAGTTTTGATGTATTAAAAAAATCATGGATAATCATTGTATAGACAATGTGTTTAATAAAATACATATACCAAATTAAATGATGAGAAAATAATTACTTACTTGGATTGATTCTCCTTGCCTCCTCAATCTCCACACCTTGAACACGTTCTTCAGTCATGATCGGCTTAAGAAGAGAGGGAAGGGAGATGGAGAAGTTTGATTCTAGGGTTTTCTTTCTTTCTTCTTTTCTTGGGATGGTGAATAAATGAGATAAGGTAATTTATTGGATTTGGATTTAATTAATTTTTTTTCTTGCAAGTTATAACAAATAGATCAGGTTGTTTTGAGGATCAATAAGAATCTCATAAGATCTTTCAGTTGAGAATTTGAAATTTGAAATTTGAAATTGACTTTAAGTTTACTTTAGATAAATTGGATCACTCTCATAATCACACGCCAATGCGGCATCATGATTTGGGCATAAGGGAACTTGGGTTCGAATCTTATCATATATAAATTAAGTACACATTTTTTCCACTTCTATTATTATCATTTTAATTATAAATTTAGATATTATACAATGAGAGTACTATAGTGATAGAGGTGGTGAGTTCATCAACCACTCCTTCATTACTTATTGTGAAGAACATAAAATAAAACATGTGTTTTCTTGCCTAAAAACTCCAAAACAAAATGGGATAGTTGAAAGAAAAAATAAAACTCTCCAAGAGATAGCAATAATCATGATAAATGAATATGGCCTCCCTCAGTATCTATGGGCCCAGATCGTTAATACTTCATGTTATATTTACAACATAGTTTATTTTCGAAAGAAACTTGAGAAAACCCTTTTTGATATTTATCACTTGAAAAAGGCAAATACTTCTTATTTAAGAGTTTTTGGTTGTAAATGTTTTGTTTTAAACATAAAAAAGTTTTGGGCAAATTTGATTCTAAAGTTTTTGAAGAAATATTTCTTGGTTATTCTTCAAAAGTAAAGCTTGTACGATCTTTAATAAGTCTACTTTAATCATTAAAGAATCCATGTATATTTAGTTTTAAGAATCTAACAAGTTTGTTAAGAATATTGTAGATGTTCAAATAGTTTTTTTAGGTGAAGATATGAAAAGATCCACACTCGAGGAAGCTCTCATTCACTAAGAATCAAAGAATGATGAACCAAGTAACAATAAACAAAAAGGATATCAAGAAGAAGTTCAACCTTCTCAGCTTCTTTCAAAAGATTCAAAGTACGCTTCAAGTCATCCAAAAGATCTTATTATTGGTGAAATATCAAAGAGAGTATCTACTCGATCTCCAGTTCATAATTTATATGGATATGTTGCATTAATTTCACACATAGAACCTAGAAATATCCATGAGGTCGAAATCGACTCCTATTGGTTACTTGCTATACAAGAGGAGCTTAACCAATTCGAGCGTAACCAAGTATGGAGACTTGTTCCTAGACCCCAAGCTAGACCAACTATTGGTACTAAGTGGCTGTGTAGAAATAAGTTAGATGAGTCAGGAAATTTTTTTAGAAATAAGGCTAGGCTAGTGGCCCAAGGTTACAATCAAATCGAGAGAATCAATTTTAAGGAAACTTTTGCACCGGTTGCATGGCCTGAAGCCATTAGAATGACTATTGCATATGCATCATATAAAGATTTCATACTATATCTGATGGACGTAAAGAGTGTTTTTCTAAGTGGATTCATAGAAGAGGAAGTGTTTGTTAAACAACCTCTCGAGTTTGTTGATCATATACATCCCGATTATAAACTCAAGTTGGACAAAGTCCTTTATGCTTTAAAACAATCTCCAAGAGTTTGGTATGATAGGCTTATTAGTTTCCTTATTAATAAGGGTTTTACTAAAGGTAATGTAGACACCACACATTTACTAAACATGTTAATAATGGTATTTTGATTGTTCAAACACATGTAGATGATATTATTTTTGGTTTAATTAACAATGGTTTATGTAAAGATTTTGAGTTGCATGAAAGAAGAGATTGAGATGAGCATGATAGGTGAACTCAACTACTCTCTTGGACTCCAAATTAAACAAAGAAAAATGAGATCTACTTGAATCAAGCGAAATACACAAAAGAGTTAATTAAGAAGTTTGGACTAGAAAATACCAAGCCATGCAAAATCCTCTTGGCCACTGCAACCAAGCTTGACAAGGAGAATCAAGATAAGTGTGTGATATTAAAGTTTATAGAGACATAATAGGTAGCTTGCTATATTTAACGACAAGTAGGTCGGATATCATATTTAGTATATGCCTTTGTGCTCCTTTTCAATCATGTCTAAAAGAATCTCATTTATTACGGTTACATGCATTAATAGATATCTAAATGGCACAATTAATATGGGTTTATGGTATCCAAAAACTGGATAATATACAATGAAGAGTTATTCGGATGCCGACTATGAGAGTTGTAGAGTGGATAGAAAGAGTACAAGTGGAACATGTCAATTTCTTGATAATTTTCTTATTTTATGGTCCTCTAAGAAATAAAATTCTATAACTCTATCAATCGCCGAGGTGGAGTATACTGTAGCGGGTGCTTGTTGTGCGCAAGTACTGTGGATGAAACATACTCTCCTCGATCATAATCTGTATTTTGAACACATTAAAATATTTTGTGATAATACTAGCATATTCACATGACGAAAAATGCAAATCAATATAGTAAAACCTAACATATTGAGATTAGGAATCATTTTCTTAGAGATTACTTTGAACAAAAAGTGATATTGATATAGATTATGTACATACTCACATTCAATTAGCTGATATTTTTGTATATTTTTAGAGAATTAAATTTATGTATTTTAGATAATTAATCTTATGTATTTTTACTAAACTATTGGATTTCAAACAATTTTTTTATATTTGTAGAGAATTAAATTTATGTATTTTAGATAATTAATCTTATGCATGTTTACAATACAAATTTTTTTCTATTTTCATTCAGTATATTTATCTACTATTTATTTTCTAAGAAACTATCATCTTGATATACATGTAACAGTTTCTCTTCTGTTTTAGGTCTTCAACTATCGATGGTTATATCGACATGTCGACAGCTGGCTGTCGATAGTCGTATCGACCTGTCTACAGCTGTCGATAGCATGGGTAGTTACAGAAGCAACAGGCTATAAATTTCACTCAACCCCTTCACTTCTCATTAAAAAGTCACCTAGAGGGGGGGTGAATAGGTGACAATGCTAATCTATGAACTAAATGCGGAATTTAAAAACTTAATGCAAATTACACTCAAGTGCTATCAACAAGTGATGCACACAACCAAGCCAAGCAAATATGAATGAGCAATGTAAATAAATGCAAGGCACAAAGTAAAGAGAGAGTAGAGAGAGAGCCAATGGATCAAGCGCAAACACAAAGATATGTTATCGAGGTTCGAGCACTCAGCTCTACATCCCCGCCTTCGACACACGAAGGATTTCCACTAGCTCGTCCACCTAGGACCCTTTACAAGGAGTACCCAACTCCTCTCTTTACAACCTCCTCCCTGAGGCACAAATCCAAGCCAACCAACACAACCTCCTCCTTGAGGCAAACTCCAACAATCACAACCTCCTCCTTGAGGCAAATATTCAAACCAATACAACAAACTCCCAATCACCAACCAATACAAGGATCACCTCTCAACTAGAAGGATACAACCCAAAGCACAAAGCTAAGAAAAGATTGGGTTACAACTTGGTGGTCACAACAACAACCACAAACAACTTCTTCTTCCACACAAATAACCTATAGATATAGATAGTAGATTTTTGCTCAAGTGTGGATAAAACCAAAGGAATGGAAATCAGAAATCACAAAGAAAATCCTTGGGAAAAATCAAGAAATCAAGATAGAATAGTTCAATCAAAATTCTTTCCCAAAAACCCTTTCTTTGATTTTCCAAACCCTAATGAAAACACCAAATGGATTGTTCAATTCAAGCTCATAAACTTCTTTTGATTGCTTTGAAAACACCAGAGAATCAGCAAAAATTCGCACAAAAAAATCTTAGAGAAAACCTCTCTCAAATGGGGTATTTATAGGCAATTTTCAGAAAATAGCCGTTGACAGAAATTTAGCCAGAATTGCCCTGCCGGTCGACCGGCCGGTCGACCGTGCAACGGTCAAATTTTGAACCGTTTGCACTACCGGTCGACCGCCCCGGTCGACCGAATAATCCAGAGAGCAGACTATTCTGCTCCGGTCGACCATCCCGGTCAACCGCTGTCTGTGCCAGAAACGTGCACAGGTTTGTGCACGTCGGTCGACCGGCCCGGTCGACCGACCTCAGACCTAGTCGACTAATCAGGGGGCTAGTCGACTTGGTTGAAGCCTGGAACAGAAAAATGGTTAAAAACACATTTTAAAAACATTTTTATCTTTGTTAAAACTTTCATAAAACTTGTTTTATCATTTTATTTTGAAACACAAACTAGTGATAAAAATTTCAAGACATATATCATATCAATTCATTTTGGTGTCTTGCCAATTTTATCAAAACCAAAACTAGTATTTTTCCAAACTTGGAATCTTGAATAGAGAATACCTTTTGTCTAAAACTCATCCATAATACAAAAACATGATATTTAAACATTTTGAAACAAGATGTATATGGATAGAAATCCAATATACATGAAACATATACATATCATAGTTTTTGTCATTAAGTCCAAAAATATGTTTTGTTGTAAATACCAAAACATAATACACATGAAATAGGTAAGTCAAAACTAAGTTTGTCTAGGAAATTAAGCATGCATGTATATAGAACAAATCTAATATACATTAAACCATGTAAACTTGTTTTGATCTATCTATTCATGAAAACTAAGATCGGTTAAACCTAAAACCGAAAATCAAAACATGAAAGGTGTGTGTTGTGAACTTGAGCTTATCATACTATTCTAATCTTTACAATTAGGACCTAAACCCAAACTAAAACTATGGATACCTAAGTCTTCTTGTAGAGCGCAATCTCCAAGACGGCTTTATCCAAAAACTCTTGATTCACCGAGCAAGTGCAATTGTATGATCTTTGATGCGCGGGCTCTTGAATCAACATGTGCAAGCTTCCAATTCATCTTGTTGAAGCTAAACACCAACTAATATCTTGATTAATAATCTGAAACTAAAATCACAAGATATTAGTACACATAACTACATGAGTTAATCATCATCAAAACTAGAGTGAAAAGCCTTTGGGCCAACACTCATCTTAGTTTCTCTCTCCTGTCAAAAAACCCCTAAAAACCCTAGCTTTTCTTCACTCCAGAGCTTCCTCCTCAGTTTTCTCACCACTTATCATGGAGTTTTCAAGGATCAACCTCCTCAAGTTCTATTCCTCCTTAATCTCTCAGCTGGCAAGAATTTCTCTCTCATCTCTTTTCAAACCTAGTTCTATATTTTCTTTATCATGTCTCAATGGAAGAGAAATAGAACTGATGTGGGTTCCTCTAAGACCTCTAATCTCTTCACTACCAGCTCGAGGAGGTCAAGAGTTTCTAGATTTAGAACTCTTCATTCTTTTCAGAGATTTGTGAGCATTACTGCTCAGGAGAAATTAAATAATTTATGTTCTAGAAAATCTGTTATGGTCTTGAATCCTTGTTTGTTCATATGGGTTAGAAGGAATTAAAAATCACCTAGAGGGGGGTGAATAGGTGATGGCTATACTTAATGGCTAATAATGCGAAATTAAAAAACAAACTAGCAATAAGTAATAACAATTAGATAGAGCTTGTAAAAGAGTAAGAAATATAAGTGCAAGTAAAGCAAGAGAGTAAAGTTTAGAGAGATAGTAGGCAATGCAAACACAAAAATATGTTTCGAGGTTCGAGCCACTACTCTACGTCTCCGCCTTCAACACTATAAAAGATTTCCACTGTGACCGATCCCACTTGATCGTCAATCGGTTACAAATCCTCATTAGAATTCTTCGGACACACTTGTCCTCTCTTACGGTGCCGCAACACCAACTTAGAGCTCACTAGCTCGCTCGAGGCCGCAACCTCCACAACTTCTCAATCGAAAAAAACTGGTGATCAACACTTAACCACAAAGATAGCTCACAAGTACAACCCTACAACCAAGATGAGGAAGTGAAACACTTGGGATTGTATAGTGTGAATAGCAAGTAGAGACATGGAGGAAAGCTCAAGCTAAAACACTAAAATTTTGAAAATTGTTGGCTCAAGAGAAAATCTTTTGCAAAGAGGCTAAACTAAAACTTTGAGTAAGACTTAGAAATCTTGTTATGAAGTTGTTTTATAGTCCCACTATTTATAGAGGATGAAACAAGGATAGAAAACTCAATAGATCTGTTGGGACAAGATCCAGGAAAAAACAAAACTGAAACTAGTCATTGGGAGCCAACTCAGCAGAAAAATCTGCTGCCGGTCGACCGCCAATGGTCAGATTTCCGACTGTTGGGAAAAGTGGTCGATTGTGGTTCCCAACAGAGAGAGAAACTCTCTGCTGATCGACCGGGTCGGTCGATCGGACCAACAGAGAGCACTGCTCTTGCAGACAGTCGATCGGCCCAGTCGACCGAAGTGCACGTTTGTACTTTGGTGCATGTCGATCAACCGTCCGGTCGACCAACAGAGCAATTTTGCTCTGCCAGCGGTCGACCACCCAATCGACCGGCTGAGGCCCAAAACCTGATTTTTGGATATTTTTGCAAAACCAATCTGTTTCCAATAAATTTTCTTTTGATAAGTAAAAACAAAATAGAGTTCTAGAGCTTTGAAGAACTAGAGTGTGATCATGGATCAATACCAAATAAATTAGAACTATATTTTGACAAAATTCTTTTCTGAAACAAAAACCAGTTTTTCCAAAACTTGTTTTTCCGAAACTGTTTTCAGAAACTTTGTTTTTCTGAAACGGTAAGAAACATAGTAGTTAATTTTTGTTTGAAAACACAAAGGAAAATGAAATGTGTGTGTGTGTGTGACAATCCCAAAAGCTTTCTACCTCTATCATCTTGGTTTTAATAAATGACTATAAATTCTATCTAAAATAAAAATAGTAAAAATACAAATCTTGAAATAGTCTTTTGGATATTGTTTAATCCTTGAGCTCTTCTAGTGTGCTAGGCTCTGGGATCTAAATCTTCTTAGCTTCTAAATGTGTGAGTCTTGTGATGGAGCCAAATGCAACCTGAAGATTAATTAAACAATTTTGTTACTACATATCTACATATGGTTTGTTATCATCAAAACTAGGGCTAATGGCCTTTAGGCCAACAATCTCCCCCTTTTTGATGATGACAAGACATATGGAGTTATTACAAATATTTTGGGATGATGCTTCAAGTGAAGCTCCTCCTTAACACATGCATATATAAGAATAAGACATAAAAGAGCTAAATGAAAAATAAAGCATATAAATAGGATATGACAATATAACTCTAATGCTAACCATCAATGCATAACAAGGATACTGAGTTATAAAATTATATGCACAAACGGTTACCCTCCATCCATCCAAATATACCTCCAACCTCCAAAGTAAGTGGTAGATGGTTGGATTAACAAGAAACAATACACATATACTACATAGAGACAATAAGGATAACTGCCATAATAAAAATAAATATGTCTATACATGCTTAGAGGTTCATGCCAATCTCAAAACCAAATACATACCACACAACCACATAAAGCATATGTCCATAAACAAAATACATATCCAAATACAGAAAATAAATACTCCCAAATATAAAAACTAACTCCCATAAATAACTCCATCCAATATCTCTCCCCCTTTTTGTCATTAACAAAAGGGGTCAATCCTCCTTGAAATCAGGGTCTTCTGATAGAACTGGAGCATCAAAAACAATAGAAGGAGGAACCCAAGGCTCAATGGAGGACCTATCAGAGAAAGTGGCCGTGAGTGACTACTCGGAAGAGGAGCTGGCCAATCGTTCCTGCTATAGGTGTCATCTATACAGGTCTGCAGGTAGCGGATAGAAACACATATGTGATGAAGATCATTATCCACTCACTGTTCTAGCCGCTGAAAGTGATCGATCATCTGCAAGTTGTGCTCCCGAAGTTGAGTAGAGAGAGCCAGATATGGATCAAAGGAAGCAGAAGAAGCAGAAGAAGATCCACGAACAACAATAGGTATGATAGGCTAGGGTTGATGAGCAGGAGCATGCTCCCTAACACGCATCCTCTTGAGAAGAGTGCTGTTGATGTCCACTGATGGTTCTATGGACCATTCAGTGGAAAAGTCAAACTTGAGTTGCTTCAAAAGACGTGTGATGAGCGTCCCAAAGGGCAAGTGCCGGTTTGGGATCAGAAGATGATCGGACGTCATGTAGTCAACGATGAGTTTAGGAATATTGACTCTAATGCCTTTCAGAAGGTAATATATCAGAAGAGGAGTAGAACCCCTAGCATGACTATACTCTCCTGATTTTGGCAGGAGGTTATAGAAAATAATTTTGGCTAAGACTTGGGCGGTGAGAGTGTAATACTTCACCTCCTCATTTCTAACCAAGCGGGGTTATCATCGTCATGAAGCAATATGAAGGCAGTGTGGGCAGATTTACCGTCAGGATAAGCGAAATCATGTAAATCCACATTATAGATATCTACCCCCTTACAGGAGAGGTGTAGGAGATGAGCAAATTTATCAAGGAAAATGTTAATATCCTTGCCCAAAACTCTAGACCTGGATGTGATTATTCTGGAAAGACAGGTTAGAGAAGAAGTAGTGCACTAGTTCAAGGTATACAGGTTCTTTGATGGTAACGAAATGTTCAAGTGAACTAGTACCCAAAATAGTAGCAAGATCAAGGTGCTCAAAATCACCTAGCATCACAGTTCTACCAGAAATAACAATTTTATTATGGATTATGGAAAATCTGTGGGATGGATTTTGAGAGATGAAGGGGCTTGAAGATGATTCAGGGGTTTTCCCCTTCTCAGATCTAGATCTCTTAGACATGTTGAAGATAATGAACAAGAATATGGCACGAATAATGGACAATAAACAAGAATAATATGAAAATTTTAAGAGACTAAGGAAGAAATTTAATATACCTTAAAAATCCCAAAAATTCCTTGAAACAGTGGCAGATCTGAAGCCTGAAAGGGATTTTAACAATTTTTATCGGACAAATTTTGGAGAGGGAAGGATTTTAGAGGGTTGGAATTGATGGAGGAGGATGAAAATAGAAGAGAGGAAGAGGGGAAAGTCGGTTGGAGGGATGAGGAAAAGAGATTTGGGAATTTAGGGCTTTATAAGAAACTGGGTAAAACAGCCAAACTGTCGACCACCCGATCGACCGGCTTCAGGCAAAAAAATTTTTTTGTTAATCCAGGTTAGATTGGTTGACCGTCCGGTCGACCGGGCTTATGACAGGGTAACGCGGTCGACCGGCCGGTCGACCGTAATGCCCAAAAAACAATTAAAAATTTTATTTTTGTTTTTAATTTTATTTTCTTTTTAGAGGAAATTAGAAACTAATATATTTTTACACATAAAATAGGAAAACAATGTTAAAATTTTAATAGGCATGCAAAACACATAAAATTAATATTTATTTATTTTATTTTATTATTAATAACATTATATTTCTCAACAATTAAGCAATAAATTTGAGAAATTAAAGCCGAATACCCCTTTACGGGTTCTGAACTTCTCCTCGATATTCCTCTAGATAAGAGTTGAGGCGCGCAATTACTATCTCCATTTATTTGCTTAATTATGGTTAAAAATAAATTTGCATATTTGACAATTTGAAAAATATTTATCGACAAAAAAATATCCGACTTATGGACAATCAAAATATGGCTAGTATAGAAATAAAATAAACTAAATATACAATCTCAACTATAGGCAAGATACAAAAATATGCAAGTCCACATAGTTAGCATATTATCACAAAAAGAACTAGCTAACCATATGCATGTATAGATCTAGTTAGAGATAAAATTCGCAAGCGGAGAAGTTACCAAACCACAGGCAATCTCCAAAATAGATGCCTTTTTGATAGCGATGCAAGTGACGATTTGTTCATTGAGATTTGATGCATTCACCACCCGGGCACCATCTCCCCCTAAGTCTTGGAGAAGGACGACACACCTGTATCAATCAAATTCGGTGTGTTCTTTAGTACCCAAATCTTTATGAGTCCTATGGGGTTAGTACTTTCTCGAACCCAAACATTCTTATTAATAATATTTAATTTTGCATAACAAAATTAGTAAAATGGCCTCTGCGGCCACAGTGAGCTTAAGTATATACTTTTTCATACATAAATGCATGCTTGTGTTGATGTGTCTGTGCATGCTTTTCAAGATGTGTGTTTGATGCATGAGAAGTGTGTTTCCTTTGGTTTTTTCCTTTGGTAACATAGATGCAAATTTATTCATGTCAAAAGCATACTTTTTCAAAGTAGTATCCAAAACCTCAATGCATTTTTGAATATCTAAAAATTCATTTTTATTACAAGTGATACTTGGGCTTTTACCGTTATAAGTAGTTTTATATTTTTTCAAAATCTATTTTCATTTTCTCAAAAGATTTTGGCAAATTATTTTTCTCATTTAAAACAATCTCAAATTTGTTCTTTAATAAATCATTTTTCTTTTTCAACTTTTTATTTTGAGCAAGGGAAATTCCATACCCATTTTGAAGTTCCTCAAAAAATTGTGCCAATTCATCCATAGTTAGATCATCATCTACTAATAAGTTTTCAGGATTTACCTTTGAAGTTTCATCCCCGTGTTCCATGAAGCACATGTGTGGGCTATCAATTTCTTCTTCAGATTCCGTCTCCGAGTCATCCCATGTTACCCCCATTGCCTTCTTTTTCTTTTGGACGTTCTTGGAGGTCGTGGCTTATAGTGAGGGGCAATCCGCTATTGGATGTTCCGTCCTTTTGCAATGAAAGTAAGGACCTGTTTCCTCCTTCCTCTTTTCAAGTCTTCATTGAGGCCTTCCTCTTCGGAAGTTGCTTTGTCTACCTTTCTTGTAAAACATCTTGTCCACTTTTCTAACTAGCATGGCAAAGTCCTCATCATCATCTTCTGACGTTTAATCTTCATTGTAGGAGGACGGAGTCACCTTGAAAGCTATTGCTTTCTTCTTTGGAGCCTCCCTTGTTGGCCCAAGTTTACAATCACCCGATTTTAGAGTTTTGAGACAAAACATATATAGTTATTTGTAGTAATCAAGTTTAAGTATTTAAGATTATTTCAGGGTTATTAGGATTCAAGATGTTTTTTCCTTAAAGGAAGGTGGTGTTGACTCAAGATGACTCAAATACGGGATCAAGAATTCAAGCAAACTCAACATTGCAAATGAAAAAGCCTGATTGAAGACCTTGTAGTCTCCTAGACCCTTGTAGGAGTATTAATATGTTAAAGAGTAAGGATATGATTTATGTGCTCAAGAAGTTACACACACAAAAATATACTTTCAAAATACAAGTTTTTGGTGATATTGGTTTTGTTGCATAATTGGTTGATATACATGTTTCACAATTTTTCAAATTTTTATATCAAGTTTAGAACATGTATTTTATCTCCTATGCTACTTAACCCTCAAACTAATGAAAAATATTTTAAAAATATTATCATATTCAAAAATCTGTTTATATCCTATTTCAGGCCTTCACGGTCGACCGGCCGGTCGACCGTAACTGTTTCAGGCCAACTCGGTCGACCGGCCAGTCGATCGGGCCCTTTTGGCTGTGGACGTGCACGCTGTGCACGTCTGTTGGTCGACCGGTGAGGTCGACTGTCAACCCCTGCGGTCGACCGACCGGTCGACCGACTACTTGCCACTCACTCTTGGTTTGTGCCGGTCGACCAGCACGGTCGACCGTCAGTTCAAAACCCTCTTTTTAAAATGCTGGACGGTTGACAAAAGCCAACGGCTACTTTGCCAAGTGGCCTGCCGGTCGACCGGCCGGTCGACCGGCAGCTGTGCAGACTGACACCATCGCTCTATTCTGATCTATTTTTATTTTTTATGGATTCCAATGTCTATTTCTTATTTTCAAGTGGCTAAACTCAGCCCTAATGACCTGGTAACACTTATGAATGGTATTTATCTTTTGCCTATAAATAGAGGTCATGGGGCTTTAGTTTTTGACAAGAAAATATTCAAGTTTCAAGTTTTCAAGAGAAGAAGTGTTTCATTACTTTTCATTTTTAAAGTTCTTTCTATTGTAAATTTTTCAGTTGGTTTTCAAGTCTTCTAAACTCTTACTACTGAAATTTTTCACTCACTTTACTTCTTGAGCCAAAAATCATCTCCATTCTATAAGAAGTTGTAAGAGAGTGTTTGTGGTCTTTTAGATCACCAAGTGACTTGTATTCCTTTAAGTTGTGGTTACTTTTGTGTGAGGATAGTATTGTTGGAGTTGGGTACTCTGGTCTTGTGTAGACCAATTGTAATCCCTTGGGTGTAAGGTTCTTGTGTGAAAGTTCCCTTTGTAGATTTAGTGAAAATCCTTCATAGTGGTGAAGGCAGGACGTAGAGCAGTGGCTTGAACCTCGAAACAAATTCTGTTGTGTTTGCGATTAATTTCCCTTTTTGTTGTTTTACATTCTTGTACTTGTGCTAATACTTACCTTGTTTTCATTATTGCATTCATTTCATCTTCTTGCATTTTTCTATCTATACTCACATCAATAAGGAAGCAATTAAGCACCTCAACTCATAATCTAGAGGAATCAAAGAGGAGAAGTTCTAGAGCCCTGCACGGAAAATTCAGCTTCAATTTCTTATTTTGAGTGACCGCTTGCATCATACATCTTAACTTATTTTTAAAAGTGCATTAGATTAGCATAACACCTTTTCACCCCCCTCTAGGTGTTTTTCAATTGGTATCAGAGTTTTGATCTCTAAGTTCTTGGCTTAACATCCTTAGAGAGATCTTAAATTGCTAATCATCATTTTTATATTTCATCCTCATACACTTTAGTAAAGATGGCCAAAGGTATTAAGACCCCACCCAAGTTTGATGGCCTTAACTTTCCCATATGGAAGGTTAAGATGACCATTTTTTTTCAATCCTTAGGAAGCCGGGTTGCTAAGGCGGTGACTAAACCTTTTAGTGCACCCCTTGGTGATGAGGACACTTGGTCCGATATTGTCACGAAAGAGTTTGACGCAAATGCTAGGGCAGACTATGCCTTACTTCAAGCTCTTAATGATGATGACATTGCTAGAGTCATTATTACAAATCCACATATGAGATTTGGACTCATCTTTTAGTCACTCATGAGGGAATATCACAAGTTAAGAGGGCTAAAATTGACCTCTTACGTTCCCAATATGAAAATTTTACCATGTAAGAAAATGAATCTATTGATGATATGGTTACTAAATTTACAAAAATTACTAACGGGCTTGCTTCTTTAGGTGACGATATTGACAATGATCAAAGGTGAGGAAGATCATTCGTGCACTCTTTCTATCTTGGGAAGTCAAAGCTACAACCTTGAAGGAGCTCAACAACAAGGAAGAAATGGAGCTCATTGGTCTCACTAGGAACTTCAAGACCCATGAGATGGAGAGAAAAGCTAGAGAAGAAATGGCTCCTCTAAAGAAGAAAGCAATCGCTTTCAAAAACTCTTCCACCTACTCCGACTAAGATGATGAAGAAGAGGATGATGAAGATCTCTCTCTTCTTGTGAAGAATATTCGGAGAATGTACAATAAAGTAAAATTTCAAAGTAGAAGAAGATGGTAAGAAAAAGAAGAAAAGAAGATCATTTGCTTCAATTGCCGGAAGCCGGGGCACATTGTTACGGAGTGTCCGAAAAATAAGAGCAAACCCTCCTCCTCCAAGAAGCCATACAAGAAGAAGGCTTTAAAGGCTACTTGGGATTCGGAAAGTGAATCCGAAGAAGAAGTTAACACGGCCCACATGTGTTTCATGGCTAATGAAAACACAAATAAGGTAATCCCCCGAATCATCTATTGAAGATTGTGAATTATCCATGGATGAATTAGGAGAAGCTTTTGAAGAATTATCTCATAATTATGATTTTCTTAAAAGAAAATATTTAAAAATAAAAAAGGAAAATGAAACTCTTAACCACAAAGTTTTCTTGCTCACAAAAGAAAAGGATGAATTGTTTTCAAATCTTACTTCCACTCAAAAAGATTTTGATGCTTATAAAATTTCTTGTAAAAATAAATTTTCTTTGATAGATAAAGATGAGATTTCCATGCTAAAGAATAAAATTAACTCCTTAGGAGAAGTTTTAAAGAAATGTGAATTTGATAAATCTAGACTGGAGGCTATATTTCTTAAGAAACATATCCTAAAGAAACAATCTCATGCTACACACACCCATGCTCACAAGTCACAACATGTGCACTCTCATCATGTCAAACATGTGCACAAACCAAACATTCACACTCCTCACACTCATCATGCATTCATGTATGATAAAATTTATGCATGCACTTATTGTGGCTGAAAGGGTCACTTAGCTAAATTTTATTTTGATAGAATAAATGCCTCAAATAATCATGTTTAGGTTTGAAATGCTAACATTAAAGGACCCAAGAAAATTTGGGTACCAAAGTCAACAATTGTGTCACATGATGTAGTTACACTCAAAAGCTTAAAGACGTAGGGAGCGGTGATATCTTGATAGTGGTTGCTCAAGGCACATGATATGGGATATCAACAGCTTTGCAACCCTATCAAGATACCATGAAGGTGACATCGTCACCTTCGGAGATAACTCCAAAGGAAAGATTGTTGATATAGGTAACATTAAACTTGGCTCATCTCCTATGATTGAAAATGTTACTTTAGTTGATAGCCTCAAGCATAATCTCTTGAGTGTTAGTCAACTTTGTGATAAAGGTTTTAATGTAATTTTTGATAACTTAGCTTGTAGTGTTTTTGATAGACAAACTAATACATGTATACTTTTTGGTTTTCGTGAAAATAATGTGTACATGATTGATATGTCTAATATTCAATGTAATGCCACTTGTTTGAACGCCTTCAATGATGACTCTTGGTTGTGACATAGGAGACTAGGCCATATATCTTTTGACCATCTATCTAGAATAAACAACAAGGAAGCGGTGAAAGGTATTCCTTGATTGAAATTTGAAAAGGACCGCATTTGCGATGAGTGCCAACTTAGGAAACAAATCAAATCCTCTTTCAAATCCATCAAGGATATCATGACATCACGACCTTTGGAGTTAATTCATATGGATTTGTTTGGTCCTACTAAAACCAAAAGTCTAAGTGAAAATCTTTTACTTTTGTTTTGGTTGATGATTTTTCTTGTTTTACTTGGGTTTTCTTTTAGAACATAAAAATCAAGCCTTTTCATATTTTTAAACATTTAGAAAAAGAGTTGAAAAGGAAAATGATTATTCAATTTTACGAATAAGGAGTGATAAAGGTGGTGAATTCAATAGCCAATTCTTTACCACTTACTGTGAAGAAAATAGAATTAAACATGAATTATCTTGTCCTAGAACTCCACAGCAAAATAGAGTAGTTAAGAGGAAAAATCGAACACTTCAAAAAATAGCTAGGACTATGATAAATGAATACGGTTTCCCTTAATACCTATGGGCCGAGGCTGTAAACACATCTTATTACATATCAAATAGAGTTTTCTTTTGCAAAAACACTTCTAAAATTTCTTTCGAAATCTACTATTCAAGAAAACCAAATATTTCTTATTTCAAAGTTTTTGGTTGTAAATGTTTTGTTACTAAAGATAATTTAGGTAAGTTTGGCGAAATCTTATGAAGCTATTTTTGTTGGTTACTCTAACACTAGTAAAACTTATAGAGTCTTCAATAAATCTACAATGACTATTGAATAATCTATACATGTAAAGTTTGAGGAATCTCATGTTTTTGTTGAGAATGTTGCAGAAATAGATTCCTTAGGTGAAGACATGGAGAGGATTACCTTAAAGGATTCACCTATAAAGAAGACGAGCCAAAGATTGATGTGCAAAGTGAAGTTCAAGAAGTTGAAGTGGAGCCACCACAACCACTTCCAAAGGATTGGAGATTCACTCTACATCATCCTAAGGATCTAATATAGGTGATGTATCAAAAGAGGCAACTGCTCGTTCTAAACTCCATGATCTTTATGGCCTTTATGCTTTTATTTCTCATTTTGAACCAAAGAACATCCTCGAAGCCGAGGGCGACTCATATTGGTTGCTTACCATGCAAGAGGAGCTCAATCAATTTGAGAGCAACAAAGTTTGGCATCTTGTCCCTAGACCCCATGATAGACCAATAATTGGTACTAAATGGATTTTTAGAAACAAGTTGGATGAGTCAGGCAATGTAGTGAGGAATAAAGCTAGATTAGTGGCCCAAGGTTACATCCAAATCGAAGGTATCGATTTTGAGGAAACCTTTGCACCCATAGCACGGTTTGAAGCCATAAAGATACATTTGCTTTTGCTTCCAATAAAGATTTCAAACTTTTTCAAATGGATGTCAAAAGTGCATTTTTAAATGGGTTTATTAAAGAGGAGGTGTATGTTGAGCAACCCCCGGTTTTTTGATCCTACACATCCAGATTTTGTTTTCAAACTAGACAAAGCTTTATATGGTTTAAAACAAGCTCCTAGAGCTTGGTATGAAAGACATTCATCATTTCTTATTTCTAATGGTTTTGCTAAAGGTACAATAGATACCACTTTGTTTACTAAACTTATTGAAAATGATATTCTTATTGTTCAAATATATGTTGATGTTATTATATTTGGATCTACTAATGAAAAACTTTGCAAAGATTTTGAATCATGCATGAAGGAGGAATTTAAGATGTCTATAATGTGCGAACTTAACTACTTCCTTAGACTCCAAATCAAGTAAAGGAGTGATGAAATTTTTATAAATCAAGCCATTTATACGAAGGAACTCATCAAGAAATTTGGGCTTGAAGAAGCTAAGATAAGCAAAACTCTCATGGTTACCACAACTAAACTTGATAAGGATTAATAAGGTATAAACATAGACATTAAACTCTATCGTAACATGATTGGTAGTTTATTATATTTAACGGCTAGTAGGTCGGATATTATATTTAGTGCTTGTCTTTGTGCTAAATTTCAATCGTGTCCTAAAAAGTCTCATTTGATTGCGGTAAAATGCATTATTAGATATCCTAAGGGCACCATTGGAATGGGTTGTGGTATCCAAAGACCGGACAATTTTTTATGATGAGTTTTTCGGATGCCGACTATGCGGGTTGTAGAGTCGATAGGAAGAGTACCAGTGGAACCTGTTAGTTTTTAGGAAATTGTCTTGTTTCATGGTCTTCCAAGAAGCAAAATTTTGTAGCCCTCTCAACCGCCGAGGCAGAGTATGTTGCGGCGGGGCTTGTTGTGCACAAGTCCTTTAGATGAAACATACTCTCCTTAATTATGATTTACATTATGACTATATTAAAATATTTTGTGATAATACTAGTGCTATTCATATGACTAAAAATGCAAATCAATATAGTAAGACTAAGCACATTGACATTTGGTATCACTTTCTTAGAGATCATTATGAGAAAGTGATATTGAAATTGATTATGTTTTCACCGATTTTCAACTTGCGGATATTTTTACTAAACCACTAGATTATAATCGATTTTCCTTTATATATGATAATTAAATGTTTGTATTATGAATTCATGAAACTTTGCAAATACTCTTCAAGCATGTTTTATTGACTTGACCCTTTTGATGCATGGCAAAAAGGGGAGAAATACTTTTGAGCTATTATTTCTTTTTCATGCTTACTTTTTAATTCATTTTTGTTATTATATTTGTTTCTTATTCTTGATAGATAAGCACGATTTAAGCGGAAGCTTTTTCAAGCTCCTTCCACATTTGTTTCTAAATAACTCATATGTTTTATCATCATCAAAAAGGGGAGATTGTTGGCCCAAGTTTACAATCACCTGTTTTAGAGTTTTGATGGTCACAAAACATATATAGTTATTTGTACTAATCAAGTTTAAGTGTTTAAGATTATTTCAGGATTATTAGGATTCAAGATGTTTCTTCCTTAAAGGAAGACTCAAGATGACTCAAATACGGGATCAAGAATTCAAGCAAACTCAACGATGCAAATGAAAAAGCCGAATTGAAGACATTGTAGTCTCCTAGGCCCTTGTAAGAGTTTTAGTATGTTAAAGAGTAAGGATATGATATATACGCCCAAGAAGTTACACACACAAAAATACACTTATCAAAATATAAGTTTTTGGTGATATTAGTTTTGTTGCATAATTGGTTAATATACATATTTTACAATTTTTCAAATTTTTATATCAAGTTTAGAACATGTATTTTATCTCCTGTACTATGATACTTAACCCTCAAATCAATGAAAAATATTTTTAAAATATTATCATATTCAAAAATATATTTATATCCTATTTCAGGCCTTCACAGTCGACCGATCGGTCGACCATAACTATTTTAGGCCAACTCGGTCAACCGGCCGGTCCGGGCACTTGTGGCTGTGGATGTGCACTTTGTGCACGTCTGTCGTCGATCGGGTTGGTCGACTGTCAACCCCTGCGGTCGACCTACTGCTAGCTACTCACTCTCGGTTTGTGCCGGTGGACCGACCCGGTTGACCGTCAGTTCAAAACCCTTTTTCTAAAATGCCAGGCGGTCGACCAGAGCCAACGACTACTTTGCCAAGTGGCCTGCCGGTCGAACGGTCGGTCGACCAGCAACTGTCCAGACTGACACCAACGGCTCTTTCTGATCTGTTTTTGTTTTTTATGGATTCCAACGGCTATTTCATGTTTCCAAGTGGCTAAACTCACCCCTAATGACCTGGTAACACTTATGAATGGTATTTATCTTTTGCCAATAAATAGAGGTCATGGGTCTTTGGTTTTTGACAAGAAAAATATCCAAGTTTCAAGTTTTCAAGAGAAGAAGTGTTTCATTGCTTTTCATTTTCAAAGTTCTTTCTATTGCAAAATTTTTTAGTTGGTTTTCAAGTCTTCTAAACTCTTACTACTGAAATTTTTCTCTCACTTTACTTCTTGAGCAAAAAATCATCTCCACTCAATAAGAAGTTGTAAGAGAGTGTTCACAGTCTTTTAGATTACCAAGTGACTTGTATTCCTTTAAGTTGTGGTTACTCTTGTGTGAGAATAGTATTGTTGGAGTTGGGTACTCTGGTCTTATGTAGATCAATTATAATCCCTTGGGTGTAAGGTTCTCGTGTGGAAGTTTCCTTTGTAGATTTAGTGCAAATCCTTCGGAGTGGTGAAGGTGGGGACGTAGAGCAGTTGCTCGAACCTCGAAACAAATTCTCTTGTGTTTGTGATTGATTTCCCTTTTTGTTGTTTTACATTCTTGTACTTGTGCTAATACTTGCCTTGTTTTCATTATTGCATTCATTTCATCTTCTTACATTTTTCGGTCTATACTCATATCAACAAGGAAATAATTAAGCACCTCAACTCATAATCTAGAGAAATCAAAGAGGAGTCAAGAGCCCTTCACGGGGAATTCGGCTTCAATTTTTTGTTTTGAGTGACCGCATGCATCATATATCTTAACTTATTTTTAAAAGTGCATTAGATTAGCATTAACACCTATTCACCTCTCTTTAGGTGTTTTTCATCCCTTTCTTCTCTCACTTTCACCTCCATCTCATGGGTTTTGTGATTACCGTTGAATCCAGAGAAGTCCATCTCCTCCCTATCGTTGAGCTCCTTGAGGGTGGTTGCCTTGACTTTCCAAAATTTGGGAAGAGCTCTAATGACCTTTCGGATCTTTGGTCATTATCAATCTTGTCACCTAAAAAAGATAAATTGTTAGTGATTTTGGTGAACCGAGTCAGTATATCATCAATGGATTCATTCTCAAATATATAAAAATTCTTATATTGGGAACGGAGCAAGTCAATTTTAGATCTTTTAACATAAGACGTTCCCTCATGAGTAACCATGAGATCATTCCAAACTTCAAAAGCAGATTTACAGTTTATTACACATGAAAGATCATCATTAAGTGCTTGTGTAAGTATATATTAGGCTTTGGCATTTGTTTCATAGTCCTTGGCGGTTGCTTCGGACCATGTATCCTCATCACCGTGAGGTTTTACAAATTCCTTGGTTATTGCTTTAGCAACTCTAACTCTTAGGGATTTGAGAAATAGGTTCATCATGACCTTCCAAATGGGGAAGTTCAAGCCATCAAACTTGGGTGGAGACTTGATGCTAGAGAAGTCGTGCGGTGCCATGAAAACAAGTTGGTGCACAAATAAATAATAGATGCAGCAAATGAATATAGCCAAATAAAGAGGATCTCCCTAAGGTGGTTAAACCAAAAGGTAAGGTTAGGCTCTGATACCAATTGAAAATCACCTAGGGGGGGGTGAATAGGTGATGGCTATACTTAATGGCTAATAATGTGGAATTAAGAAACAAACTAACAATAAGCAATAACAATTAGATAGAGCTTGCAAAAGAATAAGCAATATAAGTGCAAGTAAAGTGAGATAGTAAAGTTTATAGAGATAATAGGCAATCGCAAACACAAGGATATGTTTTGAGGTTCGAGCCACTACCCTACGTCCCCGCCTTCAACACTATGAAGGATTTCCACTATGACCGATCCCACTGGATTGTCAATCAGTTACAAGTTCTTACTAGAACTCTTCGGACACACTTGTCCTCTCTTACGGTGCTGCAACACTAACTTGGAGCTCACTAGCTCGCTCGAGGCCGCAATCGCTACAACTTCTCAATCGAAGAAAACTGGTGATCAACACTTGACAATAAAGATAGCTCTCAAGTACAACCCTACAACCAAGATGAGGAAGTGAAACACTTGGGATTGTGTAGTGCAAATAGCAAGTAGAGAAGTGGAGGAAAGGCTCAGCTAAATCACCAAAACTTGGAAATAGTTGGCTCAAGAGAAAATCTTTTGCAAAGAGGCTAAACTATGAAAAACTTTGATGTAAGGCTTAGAAATGTTGTTATGAAGTTGTTTCATAGTCCCATTATTCATAGGGGATGAAAATAAGGGTAGAAAACTCAATAGATCCGTCTAGACAAGACTCAGGAAAAGACAAAACTGAAACTAGCTGTTGGGAGCCAACTCAACAGAAATATCTGCTATCGACCGTTGGGAAAAGCGGTCGACCGTGGTTCCCAAACACAGAGAGAAACTCTCTGTCGTCAACCGGGTCGGTCGACCAGACCAAACAGTGAGCACTGCTCTTGCAAACGGTCGACCGGCCTGGTCGACCGAAGTGCACGTTTGCACTTTGCTGCATGATCGCACAGCAATTTTGCTCTGCCAGCGGTCGACCGCCCGGGTCGACTGGCTGAGGCCCAAAACCTAATTTTTGGATATCTTTGCAGAACCAATCTTTTTTCAATAAATTTTTCTTTTGATAAGTAAATACAAAATAGAATTGTAGGGCTTTGAAGAACTAGAGTGTGATCATGGATCAACACCAATAAATTAGAACTATATTTTAACAAAAATTCTTTTCTGAAACAAAAATCAGTTTTTCCAAAACTTGTTTTTTTCGAAACTTGATTTTCTGAAACTTTGTTTTTCTGAAATGGTAAGAAACATAGTCGTAATTTTTATTTAAAAACATTAAGGAATATGAAATGTGTGTGTGTGACAATCCCGAAAGCTATCTACCTCTATCATCTTAGTTTTAACAAATGACTATAAATCCTATCTAAAATAGAAAAAAGTAAAAATACAAATTTTGAAATAGTCTTCTGAATATTGCTTGATCATTGAGCTCTTCTAGTGTGCTAAGTTCTGGGATCTAAATCTTCTTGGCTTCTAAATGTGTGAGTCTTGTGATGGAGCCGAAATGCAACCTAAAACTTAATTAAACAATTTTGTTACTACATAACTATATATGGTTTGTTATCATCAAAACTAGGGCTAATGGCCTTTGGGCCAACAGGAATTCCTTAAGATAAATGAAAAGTATTATCCCAACTCACACAAATTTTCTATACCAACCTCTCCATTGATAATCTTGCCTATACTCTTGCCCTACCTAATGAAGGGTACAATCTTTATAAAGAACACTTAAACTCTTTTGAAGACTATCCTGCAGGAGAATCCCGTGAGCTAGCTTCAATACTTGTACGCAATGATAACAATCCTGCACTCACTTTGAATGATAATGCATCATTACTCACTTTACCTTTTTAGATTCTTTCTAAGAATATCATGCTCAATATTCTTCCAAAATCTGGGAATATGGAAAAGCTCGAGGGTATATCACTCTCTTAATTTACTGTATCAGAAAGGTCTCTCGGGCAACCTTCCCAAGTTAATCTTTGACCACATGGCTGCTGACAGTTTGATAATAAAAATTTACCCTACGGTATGCTTCTTACCATCTTGTATGACTTCTAAGGTGTTGATCTTTCTGAGGAACCCTTTCTTGCTCCACCTAAACCTTTCAATAGAAGCTTTATAAATAGGATGTTGAGTCACACCACCTCCTCATGACGATCCTCATGAAGAATCTAGGCCTTGGCCCTCCTTCCTCTCTTCCCTCCTCTCTCTTTTCTCTCTATTTCTCTCTTTTCTCTCCATCTTTCTTTTTCTCTCTGTCTCTCCCTCTCCTTATCTCTCAATTTTTCTCTTAATCGTTCTATTTATCTCTCTCCCCTCCTCTCACATTCTCTCTCTGTCTCTCTCTCTCTCTCTTTTCACTATTTCTTTCTCTTTCCTCTCTCTTTTCACTCTTTCTTTCTCTTTCCTCAATCTCCTTCTCGCTCCTCTTTCTTTCCTCTTTAGAAAATTCCTCGAGAATTGTAGCCATGCCCGTGTTTATTAGGCAAGTACTCTTTTCCCTTATAGCGAGTATACTACTATCTCTATGGCGAGTGTTCTCACTTTATTGTGTTTCCCACTTCGACGGGTGACTTGTATTAATTGAGCTGTGTATTTGTATTAGTGGATTTGTGTCTGTATTGTGGACATGTAGATTTGTATCGGTATGGGTGTGTACTTGTATTCTGTGGAATGTTCTTGTAATAGTGTAAATGATATATATTTGTGCTTGTGTTGGTATTAACCCTCGTGCAGGTACCCTTTTATAGCCCACTGCCCGGGCTACCTAATGGCCATTGTGCCCTGTGCCCTGTACCCTATGGGTTTCGTGGTAGTTGCAGGAAGTACGCTTAGACCTTACGGCCTCTGTTTAGCGCCCAGCGCTGTTATTTGTATTTCCCTACTTATTTGTGCTTGTATGTACTAACATTATTTTATACAGGTATCTACTTGGTCCTCTGGCCCTATTAGACCTATGGTCTCTCTTATGCCCACTTTCTCGAAAGGGGGTGCGCTTAGATCGTTCGCGGTCTCTCTCGCTTCGCCTAGTAGGTGTATTTAGCGCTCAGCACTTTATCACTAGACTTGTCTAGAAAAAACTCTAGCGGATAAGCCAAGTCATTCATGTAGCTCCGCCGAGCGCTTTACTGATTGAAAAATATTCGTTGTTTGTATCTCCAGCACTGCTTGCACTGCTTATTTTGTCCACTTAGTTGTAACTCTACCTTATATTTATGATTTTGAAGAGTTTAAAATATCTGATGTGATATATATTTCTGAGATGCTCTAGATACTTGCAAGAAGTCTGACATATGATAATCCTGATACTGCATTATGATTGATACTGGATACGATCCTGATACCTGAATACTGATACGGATATTAAATACTCATACATTACAAGTGGATATGAAAAGAAAGAGAGAGGGAGAGAGAGTTAGGTCCAGCTGATGGTGGAAAGAATGTCATCGTAGTCAGAAAGTTTAGCTCATGGAGCTTGTTGTGCCTCCATTCACAGATGGTGAAGTGATAGTTTACCAGATTAACATTAACTGGAGGAGGATTGGTGAGTATAAAAACTCTTCATAGCATACCCCAGTTTCCCTTTGCAAAACAAAACAAAAGAAGCTAAATTGTTTATTTGTGTTCTTGGTATATGGACACTTTTGGATGGAAATTTACTACACTGCATGAGACCTTATTGCCAGCCTCATTAAGGCTTGATAGTAATGAATTGTACTGCAACCAGGCATCTCTCCTGTTCTACTTCCACATGATGACTAGTTCAGCATGAACTACTAGTCTATAAGGTGAAACTTGTACGGGTATTTTCCATACATGTTTAGCTAAACTCAGCTTCCTTTGTGTTTTATATATACAAGCCATTCAATGTTGCGTGGGTAGTTGATGGATTTATTTGAGCTCGACATTATGATGTAATTTGTTTGAGTGGGAACTCATAGATATTATGTACAGATATCATCCATGTGATGCAAAACAGGATAATGACTGAGATGTTCGAACTTACAGACTAAAAACATTGTTTTACTACTTTTATCCAATTCATCCTCCAGCAATGAACATAGGCAGAACTCTCTCTCTCTCTCTCTCTCTCTCTCTCTCTCTCTCTCTCTCTCTCTCTTGTGTGAGAGAAACTGGTATTACAGTGATGACGACATAATTTCTCGAAACCATTGATGTTGTGTGCATAGATTATTGTCACTACCGATATCTTTTCCCGTTTTGTTCCTTGGTTGTTATAGCCTTTCTCATGCGTGATTTCGTGCAACTTTTCATGAATATCTTGCAGCCCTGAATATTGAATATTGTCTAGCGCGGTTGAAATTCTTGATTGCTAAGCGGGTCAATGTTTTTGTCCATCAGACAAGTAATTTTGCTCCAATGCAGATGCAGATCGAGCAGCTGCTGCTTTTGCTATTATGTTTTTCTTTTGTTGTTTTCTGTTTGCTATTACTGTTATTGTTTGTGTTTGCGTATGTACTTGCATTACTTCTCATATAATGAAATGTAAGTCCACAACTATTCTTCTTGTGTGCATAGAGTATTGGTTAATGCAAATATCTTTTTTCCGTCAGCTCCTTCGTTTTGGTGAGTATAGTCTTCTCATGCTTGATTTTATGCAACATTTTCGCGAATATCTACAGACCCGAATTTTGAATATTATCTGGCTGGTAAAGATCTTGATTGCTCCGCGAGTGACTATCAGTTTCATCCACCCAGACAAGCAGTTGACTCTACTGCAGATCCAGATGCAGCGACAGCTGCTGTTGCTACCCGTTTCTCTTTGTTGTCTCTTGTTGTATTGCTGTTGTTGGTTGGTTTGTGGGGAAAATAAAGGAAACCTATCAGTTGCCACAGGTAAAAGTAAGGGAAAGAGAATCTCAGACTGACAAATTTGATGATGGTCAGAAATATTAAAAGCGTGTGTAGATGAGATGTTCTTGCTCTTCTGTGTTTGTATGGAATGTAGAGATCTTCATTTATACATGAACAAAAGCAACTGCAGTTGCTCTGCAGCCTTTCAGAATTTGGGTCTTTGTTTTCTTTGATTGTTTCAATCATTCCTTAGTTGAGAAAGAGTGAGAAAAACCACTGGAAATAAAAAGGAAATGAAAGTACAGAGAGATGGTTCATGTCTTGTGTATCTGTTGTTTTTTTGTTTTTTGTTACTAATTCAATGAAATCAAGGAGAGCCACAAGCAGCCTTGTGTTTCAGTATACACAGGAAACTATTAAAATTATTGTTCGATTTCCGTAATTGTTTCAGATAGTTGGCAACAAGAAAGAGGTGCTGTCAACAACCATGCACTGTTTAATGTTTGTAATGGTGCTTATTACTTGTGCATTACTCTTCGGCAGAACAAAAACATTCGAGTCAGAAAATTGATTAACTCTAGTTACTCTACCAATGAACAACAAACCTACCAGACACTAATTACCTCAGGTTAAGCTCAAATGGAATTGTGCACACAATAAACAATACTACACAGTATTGATCAATATGACAGGAATTTGTTGCAAGAAGTAACTCGAAAACGGGTGCTAAAGAGGAAGAAGAAGATCCATTGCAAAACCTGTTGGCGGCACAGTAATCTATACCAAGAGGATACACAGCATTCTGCATTCTCTTCTGAGATCCTCTCAACATTCAAATAGAATCCAAATCACAAGAGACATTATGCATAAGTAACTTTATACCAGTGTCAGGAGATGCCTGACTCACCC